>JACXGI010021211.1:0-10411 GCA_016801175.1 Esox masquinongy | reverse complement strand
GGTGGAGGGAATTATGAACAGTTCCAAATACCAGGCAATTTTGGCACAAAAGCTTCAGGCGTCCGTTAGAAAGCTTAAGATGAAGAGGAAGTTCACCTTTCAGCACGACAACGACCCAAAGCACACATCCAAATCCACAAAAGCATGGCTTCACCAGAAGATTAACGTTTTGGAATGGCCCAGCCAGAGCCCAGACCTGAATCCAACTGAACATCTGTGGGGTGATCTAAAGAGGGCTGTGCACAGGAGATGTCCTCGCAATCTGACAGATTTGGAGCGCTTTTGCAAATAAGAGTGGGCAAATATTGCCAAGTCAAAATGTGCCATGCTAATAGACTCCTACCCAAAAAGACTGAGTGCTGTAATAAAATCAAAAGGTGCTTCAACAAAGTATTAGTTTAAGGGTGTGCACACTTATGCAACCAGGTTATTGTGAGTTTTTTATTTTTCCCCCTCAAAGATTTCAGTTTGTTTTTCAATTGAATTGTTCATGTCATAGGTCACATTAAAGGTGGAAAAACCTCTGACATGATTTATATTTGTCTCATTCTTTTACATCACAAGAACCTGGCATTTTAACATGGGTGTGTAAACTTTTTATATCCACTGTATGTGAGTAAAAATATAGAGATGTGTTAAATAGACACCATATTGGTTACTTCAAATCCACAACATTGGCTGAATACCCATTAACTACGCCTTGTGTCCTGTCCTTTACACCCATAGTAAGAGAAGGCCAGAGGGACCAATTGAGAATCTCCCTAGGACACTCACAGCTATTCAAAAGCACTGCTAACCAGACCCAGACTTACAATGATGTTGTTATAAAGTCAGTCTTTTTCTCATGTAAAAAATGACTGAATTTACACTTACCACACAAAATTTCTTAGCCAGGTCCTTGGCCCCATGCCACATATCGAGCAAATGGACAATGCCGGTGTTCTTGCACATCTGTAAGAGCACACATTTTAAACACCTGCAAAACCTGCTCGTATGATCCAACATGGGAAATGGCAGTGTTGTACATACTGATCAATGCTGGAATCTGAATGTGTGCATCTGTGCAGATCTCCTTCAGTGGAACCTCTAAGCACAGCTGGTCAATTGTCCTGATGAAGTCTTCCTTTTCCATTATGATTAAGTTCCTCTTGGTCTCCCACTTGTCTATTGTACCGATTTTGAGGATATCTTTGGAGTAATTCTCAAGAGTTGTATGCAGTTGTGCTCATAGGTTTGCATACCCTGGCAGAAATTGTGATATTTTGGCATTGATTTTGAAGAAATGACTAATCATGCAAAAAAACTGTCTTTTATTTAAGGATAGTGATCATATGAAGCCATTTATTATCATATAGTTGTTTGGCTCCTTTTTAAATCATAATAATAACAGAAATCACCCAAATGGACCTGATCAAAAGTTTATATTACCCTTGAATGTTTGGCCTTGTTACCGACACACAAGGTGACACACACAGGTGAAAATGGCAATTAAAGGTGAATTTCCCACAGCTGTGGCTTTTTAAATTGCAATTAGTGTCTGTGTATAAATAGTCAATGAGTGTTTTAGTTCTCATGTGGATGCACTGAGCAAGCTAGATACTGAGCCCTGGGGAGCAGAAAAGAACTGTCAAAAGACCTGCGTAACAAGGTCATGGAACTTTATAAAGATGGAAAAGGATGTAAAAGGATATCCAAAAGCTTGCAAATGCCAGTCACTACTGTTCAATCACTTATTAAGAAGCGGAAAATTCAGGGATCTCTTGATACCAAGCCAAGGTCAGGTAGACCAAGAAAGATTTCAGCCAAAACTGCCAGAAGAATTGTTCGGGATACAAAGAAAAACCCACAGGTAACCTCAGGAGAAATACAGGCTGCTCTGGAAAAAGACGGTGTGGTTGTTTCAAGGAGCACAATACGACAATACTTGAACAAAAATGAGCTGCATGGTCGAGTTGCCAGAAAGAAGCCTTTACTGCGCCAATGCCACAAAAAAGCCTGGTTACAATATGCTCGACAACACCTTGACACACCTCACAATTTCTGGCACAGTGTAATTAGGAGTGACGAGACCAAAATAGAGCTCTATGGTCACAACCATAAGCACTATGTTTGGAGAGGGGTCAACAAGGCCTATAGTGAACAGAATACCATCCCCACTATGAAGCATGGTGGTGGCTCACTGATGTTTTGGGGGTGTGTGAGCTCTAAAGGCACGGGGAATCTTGTGAAAATTGATGTCAAGATGAATAGAGCATGTTATCAGAAAATACTGGCAGACAATTTTTATTCTTCTGCACGAAAGATGTGCATGGGACACTCTTGGACTTTCCAGCACGAGAATGACCCTAAGCACAAGGCCAAGTTGACCATCCAGTGGTTACAGCAGAAAAGGCTGAAGGTTCTGAAGTGGCCATTAGTATCCTGACCTTAATATCATCAAGGCACTCTGGGGAGATCTCAAACGTGCAGTTCATTCAAGATGACTAAAGACTTTGCATGACCTGGAGGCATTTTGCCAAGATGAATGGGCAGCTCTACCACAAGAATTCAGGGCCTCATAGACAACAATTACAAAAGACTGCATGCAGTCATTGATGCTAAAGTCATTGATGCTAAAGAACTAAGGGTATGCAGACTTTTGAACAGGGGTCTGTTCATTTTTTTTCTTTGTTGCCATGTTTTGTTTTATGATTGTGCCATTCTGTTATGACCTACAGTTGAATGTGAATCCCCTAAGAAATAAAATACATGTTTCGCCTGCTCACTCATGTTTTGTTTACAAATGGTACACACAAAAAATTGAAAAAAATTTGAGACCACTGCAAAATTATCAGTTTCTCTGGTTTTACTATTGATAGGTATGTGTTTGAGTACAATGAACAGCTTTGATTTATTTTATGAACTACTGACAACATTACACCCAAATTCCAAATAAAAATATTGTCATTTAGAGTATTTATTTGTAGAAAATAACTGGTCAAAATAACCAAAAAAAGATGCATTGTTTTCAGACCTCAAATAATGCAAAGAAAACAAATTCATATTCATTTTTCAACAACAAAATACTAATGTTTTAACTTAGGAAGAGTTCAGAAGTCAATATTTGGTGGAATAACCCTGATTTTTAATCACAGCTTTCATGCGTCTTGGCATGCTCTCCACCAGTCTGTCACATTGCTTTTGGGTGACTTCATGCCACTCCTGGCACAAAAATTCAAGTAGCTCAGTTTTATTTGATGGCTTGTGACCATCCATATTCCTCTTGATCAAATTCCAGAGGTTTTCAATGGGGTTCAGGTCTGGAGATTGGGCTGGCCATGACAGGGTCTTGATCTGGTGGTCCTCCATCCACACCTTGATTGACCTGGCTGTGTAGCATGGAGCATTGTCCTGCTGGAAAAAAACAATTCTCAGAGTTGGGGAGCATTGTCAGAGCAGAAAGAAGCAGGTGTTCTTTCAGGATAACCTTGTACTTGGCTTGATTCATGTGTCCTTCCCAAAGACAAATCTGCCCGATTCCAGCCTTGATGAAGCATCCCCAGATCGTCACCGATCCTCCACCAAATTTCACAGTGGGTGCAAGACACTGTGGCTTGTAGGCCTCTCCAGGTCTCCGTCTAACCATTAGACGACCAGGTGTTGGGCAAAGCTGAAAATGTGACTTGTCAGAGAAGATGACCTTACTCCATTCCTCTACGGTCCAGTCCTTATGGTCTTTTGCAAACTTCAGCCTGGCTCTTCTTCGCTTCTCATTGATGAAGGGCTTTTTTCTAGCTTTGCACGACTTCAGCCCTGCCCCTAGGAGCCTGTTTCGAACTATCCTCGCTGTGCACTTCACCCCAGCTGCTGTTTGCCATTCTTTTTGCAGGTCACTTGATGCTATCCTAAGGTTTTTAAATGTGACATTCAAATGAGTTGACGGTCATCTCGGTCAGTGGACAGTCGTTTTCGCCCTCTGCCAGACTGTATCTTTTTTGTCCCCAATGTCTGTTGCTTGACCTTGTTCTTATGAACCGCTGTCTTTGAAATTGTCATGATGGAAGCAACCTGACACTCACTGTATTCCTCTGCCAGTAAAGCCAGAATTGAACCCTTCTTTTCCTCACTCAAAGCTTTTCTTTTAAAGTCTTTTGTCATGCTGAATAGTTATTTTTTTATCCAAATTACCTTTGAGGTACTAGTAGCACTGTTTTTGCCATCCAGCTGGTCCTATTGCAAGAGGATAGTGATGACCACAGCAGTGGTTTTTATGCTTTTCCTCGTTAAATTAGATTTGATTCAGGTAATCACCTAATGATTACCTCATTAAGTAAAATGAGGTGTGCCTGTGTGGGAATTTAACAGACACTGGAATGGAATGGCTGCCATACATGGAGAGATGCTGATTTAAGAAGCATTAGGAGAGGTCTCTTAATTTTTTCCAGAGCTGTATATTACCAATTTTCCAAGGGTATGCAAACTTTTGAGCACAACTATATGTTCAGTACTGTGCACAATGCCCTAAGAATGTAGAAACTGTATATATTCTGCAATGGCAACAATAGACACTTCAAGTGTACCATTACACATATTATTAGCAACTACCTAGAAAAAGACAAAAAAAAAAATCACCAAGGGCAAAAACATGGTTCTTTTTCTAGTGGCAGCTGGTGACATCCGTCCTGTTCTCCTTCCAAAAGTCCTTTAGTGTCAACACAGTATGAGTCCTGGACAGTGAAGAATGTGTTTCTGGACACCATCCCCATGTTTATAAATTTAATAAGCAGAGAAACCTTGGAGTAATTGTTCCCAGAGAGAAGGATTTTGGTGGACAACATGAAGTCCCCTGGCTGCATGCCATATTTCAGGACTGGCTGGGAGTTCCCCTTCCATATGCTGTGAACGTGGGAACATATCTGATGGAGGAAAAATGAGCAAAGACATGAAGTACAATAAGGAATACTACCAAACAAGGCTAAACAGAGCAGACGGATGGACACCAAACCTTACTCATTACAATAGGTTTGCTGTGCCCCTTGACTTAGCTTGTGTTCAAAAGGTCGGGGCACTCAGTACCTGTCACTGTGTCTCTGTACAGACATTTTCATATGGAAAGCTCAAGGAATGAGGCAAGCTGCTTTAGGTTTTCATTATATGTGATGGATGTGTGCTGTCTGATGATGTCATCCTCACACATTACTCTTGGATTTTCTGGAAAAGGGTGAATGTCTGGGATAGGAGACTCCTCACCATTGGGTACATCATGCACTGTTTCTTCCATCTCGATGACCAGAAGACAATTGCACTGTCACATACCGCATATAAACAGTGGGATTATAGGCGTCATCTGAGCTGTCTTCCTCCTCTGTCTCATATTCACTCAAACCAAAGTTGTCTTCATCGTCGCTGTGGGGAGCCATGCTCTCGTCTGGCCATTCGATATTGTAAAATACAGGTGCTGAGCCAATATGAAAAGGCCAGTGATATTCTGTGATACACAATAAAGTGTGAAAAGGATATTTAATTTACACTTACACATTGTTTATCAGATCATGTAATTCTCATCCACATTACCTGGGTCCTCAGCCATGCTCATTGACTTCATGCTAAAGACAAAATAGATTTGTTTCAGGGACATGAATACTGTACATAAAAAATTGATAAGGATAAAACTGATCATGTTTTAAATGGGCTAACAACCTCTCTTCTAATGTTTCAACTTCAGTTGGTTCTGCTAGGTCGGGATAGAGCAGAAATTTCATCCACAAATTGCATGGAACGAGATGGGTGTCACCTTGACACACACACACACTGTAGAAAGGCCTGGGATCACTGCATTGACTATTTCATAAAATTGCAATACTAAAAAAAAAGTAACTGCATACATTATGAAACAAACCCACAGAAAACAAGTCATCAAGAAAAGTATATTTGGATTGCCCAAAAACTGGCAACAATGAAAGTTCATCGATGTGATTCCGCTGGTATTCTCGGGAAGATAAGTCTTTTCATTATACAAGTGTGTCTGAACAGGCAACATGTTTTTTTGTTGCACACCAAGTTTTTGTAGACCGGTGGTGGTTTTGGCTCGTGCTCTGGGGAACTTTGTATGCTGTGGCATGTGGGTGGTGCACCTTTTTTTATTGTAACAAATGATAAAACTTCTGTGTGCTATGGGCTGCTGGAGAAGAACTCTTGCCACATATATTACATCCTCCAATCCTCCCCGATGTGACCGGAAGTGTGGCCAGTGAAGAGGACTGGTTAGCCAATGACAGGTAAGATCCCAACTGTGATATCGGGACAACCTAAGACAGGCACAGTCGTGCATTTGGTCACAATCCACAATATACATACCCGAGGTACATGTGTACGTAACCCAAAAACAAGATCTGTACTGAACAAATAGCATAATGACTAGACCAAGAACATGTGGTTTCCAGGTCCGGGGAGGTTGTCGAGTGTCAGTCAGACAAATGCACTGGATTCCCAACTGCACACATTGTTACAGTCTCACTGGAGACTGGTGCACCAACCCACGTGCTGATTTTTTTTTTTTTTTGTGATTTTCCTGGAGCGTGGACCCTCACGTCCCCGGATATGAAGGCAAAGGACGACGCACCACTTACATAGTATTGTGTTTGTCTGTCTGTATTTTGTTTCTTTTTTGTGTGAGTTTGTGTGATTGAGTGTGAAATGATGCATTAGAAACAGAAAAAAGGGGGAAAAAGAGGGTGTGCAGAAATGATGTTAATAATGACAGTATTCACCACTGTCTTGGTTGACATTAAGTAATAGAGGTACACCAGATATGGTGTACTTAGATTCAAAGAGATGCTACTTAGCCTATATTGTTCACGCAATCAACTAGCTACATGAATGCATGTCCTGTATCAACATTCACATATTACAGTGGCCCTTTTTATATTGAACTATTGTCCTGCAGCGAGGTCCAGGAATGTATTCTATTGAGTAATTTAGTTGGATCTTTTCTGACAAGATGTTTCTGTATGAATTAAACCTAATGCTGGTGTCTGCCGTTACATCATCAATGAAGTTAAGTGAACCAGTTTGAGTGGCAGCCATTTTTATTAAAGACATAACACCCCCTGCACCTTATTTCAAGGATTGGTGTGCCAGTTCCTTAAATTATCCACACTTTTACATTGGTACAAGTTAATATTTTGGTACATGTTAATACTGGTCTCACCTGTCCACAATACCTTTTTCCAGCACTCACTTTGGTATTTTATAAGCCATCTTGTTTTTCAGGCTAACTAGTGTTTTTGCACCCTGCACTTTTTTCTCAGTTGAAGTCTTCTTCAAAACCACACCTACCTCTTGGAGAGTATTTCTGATCTGTTAATTAGTTCTTTGTTGGGCACTCTTTTGTCATTCACTATAGAGGTATTTTTTTCTTCTTTGTCATTTTTTAACAAGGCAAATTGATTAATGACCAATTCTTATTTTCAGCATTGACCTAGGGGTAATGTTAGGGGTATATCAGGAGCAATTAAGGTTTACTGTCTTGCTTGGGGACAACAGTTTTCACCTTGACAGTATGGAGATTGGAACCAGAAACCTTTGGGACAATAGTCAGATGCCCTAACCACTGTGCACCCTACGCCACAACAATAAAATGTGTACTCCTAGTTTATAAATTATATAATGTCTAAGCAACACGTTTGTTTCTTATTTCTGCCCTGTAAATTCCACAAAATACATATAACTTCACTTTAAATACTGACAATGGCTCACTGACTAGGATCTCATTAAGCAGGCTGAGACAATGCAAATAGTGTCCAAAGCATGGCTACTTTGAAGAATCTACAATATTTCATTTATTTTGTTCTGTTTAACACTTTTTAGGTTGCTACAAGGTTGCATGTGTTATTTCATAGTTACGATGTCTTCACTATTATTCTACAATGTGGAAAACAGTAAAACTAAAGAAATGCCCCTTAATGAGGTGAACTGGTAATAAATGTATATCATCGTCATGTTCGCAGACAACGCCACGGTGGTAGGCCTGATCAGTGACAATGACAAGTCAGCCTACAGGGAGGAGGTCAAGTGCCTGGCGGCATGGTGCACTGACAACAACCTGGCCCCCAATGCAAAGAAAACCAAGGAGCTCATTGTGGATTACAGGAAGTCTAAAGGCTGCAGCCTCGCCCCAGTTCTCATCGATGGTCCACATCTCCGAGGACCCCTCCTGGACCCTTAACACCTCAGTCCTGGTCAAAAAGGTGCAGCAGCGCCTGTACTTTTTGAGGAGGCTGAAGAAGGCCTGCCTGTACTCCAAGATCCTTGTGAACTTTGACTGCTGCACAGTCGAGAGCATTCTGACAAACTGCGCCACAGTGTGGTTTAGCGGTTGCTCCGTAGCCGACCGGAAGGCCCTGCAACGGGTGGTGAAAACCACCCAGCACATCCCTGGTGCCCAGCTTCCTGCCATTGCAGACCTTCAGTGCAAGCAGTGTCTGCACAGGGCACATAGGATCATCAGGGACCCTTCACACCCATGCCACAAACTCTTTGCCCTCCTTCCATCAGGCAGGGGGTAAAGGTCTCTTTGATCCCACACCAGCAGGCTCAGGAACAGTTTCTTCCCCTCTACTAACTAACCCTGCTGAACTCTGTGACCCGCCTCTCAGGGACCTTGTTGCACTACTCCCTTGTACTACTCTGACACTGCCTTGCTATGCCTGATAATGGAAGTTTTCAGTTGTTACATGTACATGTCTACCTCAGGAACCTCACCGCTGCTATCCCTGCATTTCAGATGCACATGCGCCTTGCACATTCAACTTGCCTCAATCCACATGCAGAATTGCCATCGTGCTTGAATTTTTACAGTTGTTACACACGCATGTCTACCTCCTGGACCTCATTGCTGCTATCTCTGCATCCCGGTTGCACATGCTACCTTACTCCTTCAATTTGCCTCGTTTGCACATCTAGAATGCCATTTAGAATTTGCCATTTGTACCTGCACAACTATTACCACACTTGTAACATACACTATACTTAATATTTGTAAATTTTCTGCCCTCCTCTATTTGCCTTAATTGCACATTTAGTATTGACATTTGAACTGCATTTGCCTTCATTGCACATCTATACATTCCACTTGTAATATACACATACTTAGTACTTGTAAATACTTGTAAATTTTCTGCCCTCCTCTATGTGCAATTCTGGTCAGATGCCAACTGCATTTCGTTGTACTGTATTCAGTAACTACTTGATAGGGACACACCTCATATGCCGTAGCTGTCTTTTTTTCTCAGTAAATGATTTGATGACAATGACCCGTCTGGACTTGCGGAGAGGGTATGTTACTGAAAATATTTGAAGTTTACAGACATCTAGTGGTCTGTTTAGATACTTCAGATTATCACACTGCTGTCCTTCATGTTTTCTGGCCCTCTAGGTGGCTTCTGTAAAATGTATTAGTTTTTCACAATTGCTAACACACATTTCCTGAATGTGTAATCCATTTTCCTGAATGTGTACTCCATGTGTAATCCTAACCCACTTTTCTAAACTCACACCCAATTTTCCAAACTCCAGAATTTTCACTCAAATAAATATTATCCTCAGAACAATCCACACAAAAACATCAGATATAGTGACACTACTGAATACTACTTGTTGCTATTCTTACTGTGTAATGCCAAATAAAACTTTGTCTTTGTATCTATCATCACCATGAAGTCAGAGATTGTGCTGAAGTGTACTGACAATACACAAACACCACAACTGTTCCTTTTAGTGGTATTTATTGTACTGTCATTTGCCAGCCCTTGAAATGACCATAAAGGAATTTTGAAAGCCAAAACTGTTCAAGAAAAAGCAGGGGTGAAAAAGTAAAGGCCTTTTTACATGGGTAAGGTGTTACAGATAAGACAAATAAAAGTTTATTCTAGCCTTGAGATTTTCATCTACATCAAAGGCAGTTTTCTCTTGCCAGGCAACGGATACATTTCCTGGCATGCCTGACCCATCCCTTACAGGACTCCACAGGGATGTCCCAACAGGCTTCCTGCATGGCTTGGATGGTTTTCCTGAATATATGGATTTCTGTCATAGACCTTTCACCACCATGTTGAGAAGAACGAAATTGAGAAAAGGGGAGCACGGTAAAAGAAAGATTGGTGATTTGTGAATCTAGGATTATTCATGTATTCCCTAATGACAACATAACAGGGCTGCTCTACTTGCACTTTTCTCTGCCCATGGTGGACAAAAGCTTCCAATAGGCCATCCAGGAATGCCAGCAGATGACCTTTGTTATCTGCGCCAAGAGTGGCATGGCACTGAAGAATCCCATGGATCAAAGTGTGACATTGCTGCCGTGCTGGCCACGGACATCCACATAAGTACGTTGGCCGAAAATGTTGCAATCTCTTCATCTTGGCTTTGTGAG
>JACXGI010021210.1:0-10413 GCA_016801175.1 Esox masquinongy | reverse complement strand
CCATCTGAACCAAATAAGTTTATCTTGGTCTCATCAGACCACAGGACATGGTTCCAGTAATCCATGTCCTTAGTCTGCTTGTCTTCAGCAAACTGTTTGCGGGCTTTCTTGTGCATCATCTTTAGAAGAGGCTTCCTTCTGGGACGACAGCCATGCAGACCAATTTGATGCAGTGTGCGGCGTATGGTCTGAGCACTGAGAGGCTGACACCCCACCCCTTCAACCTCTGCAGCAATGCTGGCAGCACTCATACGTCTATTTCCCAAAGACAACCTCTGGATATGATGCTGAGCTCGTGCACTCAACTTCTTTGGTCGACCATGGCGAGGCCTGTTCTAAGTGGAACCTGTCCTGTTAAACCGCTGTATGGTCTTGGCCACCGTGCTGCAGCTCAGTTTCAGGGTTTTGGCAATCTTCTTATAGCCTAGGCCATCTTTATGTAGAGCAACAGTTCTTTTTTTCAGATCCTCAGAGAGTTCTTTGCCATGAGGTGCCATGTTGAACTTCCAGTGACCTGTATGAGGGAGGGTGAGAGCGAAAACACCAAATTTAACACACCTGCTCCCCATTAACCCCCAAGACCTTGTAACACTAACGAGTCACATGACACCAGGGTGGGAAAATGGCTAATTGGGCCCAATTTGGACATTTTCACTTAGGGGTGTACTCACTTTTGTTGCCAGCGGTTTAGACAGTACTGGATGTGTGTTGAGTTATTTTGAGTGGACAGCAAATTTACACAGTTATACAATCTGTACACTCACTACTTTACATTGTAGCAAAGTGTCATTTCTTCAGTGTTGTCACATGAAAAGCTATAATCAAATATTTACATAAATGTGAGGGGTGTACTCACTTTTGTGAGATACTGTAGATGAGGTGCTGTGGCCAGACCAAGATAGGAGGCGGGATTTTGCATGTGTTTTTGTGTTTAGAGTTTGGAAAGAATTAGTCACTTTCATTTGTACTTTTTGTACAGTAAACCCTTTATTGTACTACCTGTTTTCCTGGTTTTCTCCTCTTGGATATGGAAAGTGGTACATGCAAAAGCAAGTGTTCACTAATACTGCATTTTGGAAAGGAATGGCAATGTTTTTGTTACTGTATTGCATTTGTTCATTTGTAATTGAGTAGGTATACATTACTGTGACAATCTTTTACAACCGGCTACAGTGTAACACTGAGAATGCAAAAGGCAAACACCTAGTGATGGGATATTCACAGTAGGGTTTTGTGTTGAGCACATCAGTGTGCTGTTGGTTGGTAGGCAGATCTATTCATCTGACGTGTGTGCGTGTCATTTTGGTGCAACAAACATTTTGGACAGTGATGAAACAGTTTTGAATGCAGTGTTTGCTTTTGCTAGGGACTTGTAGAGTTTACCATTTTGTGTTTGTGGTTTTGTGTTTACAGTTTTGGGAAAATGAGCCAAGGATTCAGAAAACTGTAACTGTAGAAAATGCAAACTGTAAAAATGTTCAGTTGTATAGCCTAAACCTGAAATAAGAATGTGGAACAGCAACTAGAGCTGTTCACTATTCACTGAGAAGAGACCAACACCACTTACCAGTTACAAACAACTTAAAGCAGCTCATGTTCTAGTCCAACTGGTTGGCAACACCAGGAATGAATATTTAATACAAAAAAACAGGCCTGCTCATACATGAAGAAAAGCAAATTCCCATAATGCAAAATATGTAACAATAAACCTACCCTAGTTTTGACTTTCATGAGTTTATTAATATAATACATTATACTGCCGTTATACCAGCATCATTTAATGCATCTCAGTGGAGATTACAACATACCTGGTGGTATTTATCATAATTGTTACCATCATAATTGTTACTAGGCATCGTGCCTCCGAACAGTTCACGACCCTACCTGTTGACATGGCATCAGATAATGGGGAACCAAATAAACAAATAAGGGACAATATTGACAATCACTGACCATGATCCATGACTTCTTCCTCTTTGTTCAATAGAAGAGTCTCCCTCCCTGAAGTATAAAGGAGGATTCATGGACCCGTCACTCATCATGGAAACACAGCTGGGTACAGGGGAGGCTGGTCTCTTTTGCTGAATTAGGCTTCAAAACAACAGAGACAAACATTACTTATCTATGCAGAACCCTGGTGGGGAAACCTAATTCTTTAAATTTTCATCTCACATCTTGGCTTTGCTGTCCTGATTCACAGAGAGAGTCATTTCAGAGGCAGGGTTTCTCTTAATCTCCAAAGACTGACTCATTTTAGAGGCATTGCCCTTCTCTCTCTCCTCTGAGAGACTCATTTTAGAGGCTTAGACCTTATCTTCTCGCCGCTTAGACCTGTAAACACTTCATGGAAACACACTTCCTGGATCAACACTGTAGAATATAGAGATACACAATTTCTAGATCAGACACAAACTTGTTAACACACTGACTTGAGTATACACATACCCACCAAAAACAAACATAGACAGAACTCCAGAGGGTGTTTACCCTACTCAGATTTAACTTGGGGTTATCAAGGAAAGTCAGGGTTGACATACTCTGATTGCTTGAATTGGTGTTAAACTGTACTACGACGGTGATTAAGATGACGGTTAGTTAATTCGGTGTGAACTGAATTGGAGTTTGTGCGCGTTTCCTTAAAAGGGGTGCTTTCGGCAATGAAGGTTGAGTTTTTGCATAATGTCTCGTGCTCTGTATTTTTCCCCGTTTATAATTTCAGGATATTACAAGTTTAAAGAAAGGTTAACGGCTAAATCTAACACCCTGACGACCAACAAAAACAGGGAGGCTTGTTGGCAGCGCATTCCAGTCAGTAAATTTGTTCCTGTTATATGTTCTCCATTTTGTCTTACAGCCTCTTTTATTTGCAATATGACTGAGATGTATGGACACGTAAAAGAGTCTATCTAGCCTAAAAGTGTGAAAACAATTAGTATAATTCAGTTCTATCCTCCACATGGGCTACAGCAATACTATCCTGTGAGTATAATTCAATTCTATCATCCACATGGACTACAACAATACTACCCTGTGAGTATAATTCAGTTCTATCCTCCACATGGACTACAACAATACTGTCCTGTGAGAATAATTCAGTTCTATCCTCCACATGGACTACAACAATACTATCCTGTGACTATAATTTAGTTCTATCCTCCACATGGACTACAACAATACTATCCTGTGAGTATAATTCAGTTCTATCCTCCACATGGACTACAACAATACTATCCTGTGAGTATAATTCAGTTCTAGCCTCCACATGGGCTACAACAATACTATGCTGTGAGTATAATTCAGTTCTATCCTCCACATGGACTACAACAATACTATCCTGTGAGTATAATTCAGTTCTATCCTCCACATGGACTACAACAATACTATCCTGTGAGTATAATTCAGTTCTAGCCTCCACATGGGCTACAACAATACTATGCTGTGTTGGTGCTGTAGAGGCTCCAAATTCGCTACGTAGTTTTTTGCTTATTTACTGTTTATATTGTTTTTATTTTTGTACATTGTCACTCATACAGTATGATCAACTAGCACTTTTGGAAGTTTGTTTATCACTGATTACTGACTGTTTCTCTACTTACCAGAGCAGTTGCTGTGATTCCTTTGTCCTGCCGCCAATTTGTTTACCAGTACGCCAACAGAGGAGAAGGAAGAGAGGCAAACGTGCCGGTATCGAATGTAGATCTCTGATGAGATACCCGTCCGGGTCCCTTGTAGGCAGCTGAGAGAAAGGGGGAGATGCGATCGTCAGTGAGTGTGTGTTCAGCCTATGGTACTGGTGTTTACTCTAAGACAGGGTAAAAAATTAATTAATTCTCTGAGGTGTTTATTCTAAGACAGGGTAAAGGTAAGTATACTTTCTAAAGTGTTAACTCTAAGGTAGAGTGAGAATAAGTGACCTTGAGCATCAGAAGGCTGGCTAATTGTTCATATAGAGGGAAAATGTGGCTTAGTTTATGATAGGGTCAAAAGAAGAGAGTTGTCCAAGGACCCATTTCCAAGAACGACTACAAAACCTTGTCGCCATAAAAAGATCTGATCTCTGATAAAGTGGAGAACACCCAGACTGTCTGAAGGTCATTAGTTAGATAAGGATCAATACTGGTTTGGTTTAAATACTGGTTTAGCAAAAGATGCGAGTCCTGTTATGGAAATTTCTTGAACTGATGTTTTCTTATTGATCAAAGTATTGGGTCCCCATGTTTAGATAAGAAAAGGAATGTCAGTTGTGTTGTGAGAAAGGAAGTATGAGGTTCTGAGGTAAATGTAAATCTTTAGCAGGATGGGGTAGATGCAGAACAATGGGTCTTAGGACAGGATAGAGGAAGATACACAACATGGATAAGGAACATAGGTTGTTTTTACGGTACGACCATGCAGATTCTTATCTCCACCCATTCCTCTATAAGTATTGAATGTATTTCCAAATGCTTTAGAGACTCCTCAGATGATTATCCTGTATCCGTAATTATCCTTTTGACGCGTCTCTCTGTTTGCAAATAAACTGTTAATTGTGCCAAGAGAATTTTGTCTCTGTACTTACTCCTTTAAGAGTGTCTATCGATGGAATTACCATCACAGTTGGCAGAAGAACCGCTCACAGAGATGGGTTACGAAACCTTAAGCACTTGCCATAAAAGGTTCTCTGGCACTGTGTCTGGGCATACATTACCCTGAGTGCTAGGAGGTTGGCTTAGAACCATGTAGGAGGGAAAAAGGCTGACTGGGAATCGTGAGCTACGGCTGGGAAAGACCCACACCTTGGTGAGCACCTGACAGTAAACAGACTAAAAGGGGTCCTATTGACTAATTAGAGCCACACAAGTACGATAGGGGCGACCTTCAGTACCTCATGCTCGATGAGTGAACCAAGGTGAACATGTGATCCCAGAGGTAAAGGCCGTGAAAACACTCACCCTGAGGCAGCATTTATTGTTGCTGGCCTTCAACAGGGCAAATGAGAGGAAGGTTTTGCCAAAATACCACCAGGACATTAACTTTCCTACCTGTGGGGATCAGAGTCTGGACCATTGTTATATACTATTACGGAATAGTTACAAACCCCTCCGTCGCCATGCCTTTGGTAAGGCACATCACACCCCCATTCTTCTCCTCCCAACCTACAGACAACAACTAAAACAGGAAAAACTGATGTTCAACACTGGAATGAGGACTCCATTACCACTCTCCAGGACTGCTTTGAAACAACAGATTGACAGATGTTTAATGCTGATGGGGAAATCAATGAATACACAGACTCTGTCTCAGCATTTATCTAAGCGCATCAATGAAGTCGTCCCAAGGGTAAATCTGAGGACGTTCCCCAACCAAAAGCCCAGGGTTAATGGTAATGTCCGTGCTAAGCTCAGAGCATGGTCCTTTGCCTATAGTTCTGGAGACGTGGAAGCTCTGAGGAGGTCCAGATATGACCTACGAAAGGTCATCAGAGATGGAAAAAGAGACTACAGGGATAAGTTGGAGTCCAAGTACCACGTGCAATCTTTCGTAATAGTTGTCTATGAGGCCCCAAATTCTAGCAGGTGGTATAGCTGCCCATTCATCTTGGCAAAATGTCTCCAGGTCATGCAAAGTCTTTGATCAGCTTGCATGAACCGCACATTTGAGATCTCCCCAGAGTGGCTTGCTGATATTAAGGTCAGGAGACTGTGATGGCCACTGCAGAACCTTCACCTTTTTCTGCTGTAACCACTGGATGGTCAACTTGGCCTTGTGCTTAAGGTCATTGTCGCACTAGAAAGTCCAAGAAAGTCCCATGCGCAGCTTTCGTGCAGAAGAATGCAAATTGCCTGCCAGTATTTTCTGATAACATGCTGCATTCATCTTGCTATCAATTTTCACAAGAGTCCCTGTGCTTTTAGAGCTCACACACCCCCAAAACGTCATTGAGCTACCACCATGCTTCACAGTGGGGATGGTATTCTGTTCACTATAAGCCTTGTTGAAACCTCCCTACACATAGCGCTTATGGTTGCAACCATAAAGCTCTACTTTGGTCTTGTCACTCCAAATTACAGTGTGCCAGAATCTGTCAGGCGTGTCAATGTGTGGTCGGGCATATTGTAACCAAGTTTTTTGTGGCACTGGCAAAAAAAACAATTCTTCACGAACAATTCTTGTGGCAGTTTTGGCTGAAATCTTTCTTGAATCTTGTTCTCCCTGACCTTGGCTTGGTATCAAGAGATCTCCGAATTTTCCATTTCTTAATATGTGATTAAACAGTACTGACTGGCATTTGCAAGGCTTTGGATATCTTTTTATATCCTTTTCCATCTTTATAAAGTTCCATTACCTTGTAATGCAGGTCTTTTGACAGTTATTTTCTGCTCCCCATGGCTCAGTATCTAGCCTGCTCAGTGCATCCACGTGACAGCTAACAAACTCATTGACCATTTATCCACAGACACTAATAGCAATTTAAAAAGCCACAGGTGTGGGAAATTCACCTTTAATTGCCATTTTCACATGTGTGTGTCACCCTGTGTGTCGGTCACAAGACCATATTTTCAAAATCAATGCCAGAATTTCACAATTTCTGCCAGGGTATGCAAACCTATGAGCACAACTGTATAAACCAGAGTGGAGTTTGGGAAAGCTCTCTCTTGTATTTTCCTCACTCCTGTCTGCATCTTCAATCTCTAATTTAGAGATGCAGCATAAATTGCCATAACAGAATACCTCGGGTAAACCCTCTCCACTTTTCGTAGTGTGTGTGTGTGTGTGTGTGTGTGTGAGTGAGATTATAGGCAGGAGAAACATAACAACAACTCTGAACAAAGGACAGTTGGTAGGAGGTCATGTCTGTGAGGGGCCCCACATATCCTGTCCATACATCCTGCTAGGAGCTGTCCATGTGACTGTCTTGGACTCTATAAATAGACCCATGGACCAAAGGGGAGATTGGAACGTACCATATAGGATATTTTGTACAATAAACCTGTCTTATAACTGTGTATATTGAATAGAATATATAAATCATATAGAATAAATACTTTGTAATTATGGAAGAACATGTAAGACCTGAAGAAGATCAACATTTTCAACTCATGCTAATAAAGTTCTCCCGTGTCTTCCGGTTTTATGATTTTGTTCATGGATCAAAAGTGGACAGAAAAAGACATGGGGTTAATCGGAAAGTTACACCCGATGTCACAAAGTTAATCCTATTTTCCTATTTTTGTAAGTTTACTCATAACAAATCCCAAATGTTTCACTTAGAAAACATAAACAAGCACAACATAAGTAACTGGTCATTATTTGTTGAATGAGGAAGCGCCGTTAGGGCATTTGCTTGTGTTTAGCAGGAACTTTCGATTTCAGTTCAGCCGTCTTCCCGTGCCACACATTGATAAGTGTTGTATTGTTACCTTCCACTAGACTTCAGCAAACACCTGCTGTAACCACACTACAATCATACAGTACAGGTTCTGTTTCTAACCCAGGAATGAGCAGCACTGTCTCTCACATGTAGAATGTATATATAAAACAATTCAGATCAAGCATTATTTATAAGCTTTACTGTGTTTTGAAACACCAGAATACTGCTTTTGCCTTATAGCATTGGGCTTCAGAGACAGTTGGAGTGTCTACTGTGTGTTGTCTGTGGTGAATGACTTGGATTTATCCAACATATTCATCACATTGGGCCTCATTCACCAATACCTATCTAAGTTTTTTCTTAAATTCGTTCTTTAGAAAGGTCCTAAGAAAAGTCTATGTCAGATTAATGACGTGTTCTTAAGCCGCAGAAGTGTTCGCACTTATGTTCTTTAGTGATGTGCGAATCATGAACGATTCGTTCTTTTTTAATTAAGCTTTTCAGTGAACTGGGTACACTGAATCACTACTCTAGAAGATTCGTTCAATCAGTGAATCACTTTCACACAAGAGAATGACAGAGCTTTAGGCCGCTGTGAAGTCGGAATGCAAACTCTTTCATCACCAATGCTTAACATTTGTCAGACATCCCAATCCACTGAATAACTATAATTTCAAAAGTAATTATGGAGGCCAATAGGCTAGCCTATGTTAGCCTCATCTTAGAGGTCTTTATCGGATCTGAAACGTACAGTAGCCTATATCCAAGCCAACTTGTAGGCCCTCAACTTCCTATCCAAATCACCCGCGGGATCTGACAATTAACCTTTACTTTCCACATGCTTTTGTTACATTGTTTAGCCTATGTTGCATTTTTTTTTAAGTTCTCTATTTTAAAATGTAGAGAAAAGTGGTCTGTCGTATCCTAAGGACACACTAGCATCTTTCTCCAAAAGGCACTATTTTATCTTCCACTAAATTGTGCGCTTTATTTTATTTGTTACCTTATCTTATCTTCTGCTAAATTGACAGTTTTTGCTGAAATATTTCTTGATCTACCTGACCTTGGCTTGGTTTCAAGAGCTCCCAGAATTTTCCACTCCTTAATAAGTGATCGAACAGTACTGACTGGCATTTGCAATGCCTTGGATATCTTTTTATATCCTTCTCCATTTTTATAAAGTTCATACACTTGTATTTTCTTCACTCCTGCCTGCATCTTCAATCTCCTGAGAACTTTTATCTTTGATACTTGTCCTGTAATTGTAGTACTCTCTTTATATACTGCTCTGGAAACAATTGAGAGGACTGCACCTTTTTATTTCCTTTTCAAAGAAGTGGAAAAGGAAGGTTCTGAGTAAGGAACAGAAGGTTTCAAATTAAGAGACCACTGCAAATTGAACGCTTCTGTTCCTCACACAAAACTTTTCTTTTCAACTTTTTTGGAAAGGAAAGAAAAACATGCAGTGGTCTATTATTTTTTCCGGAGCTGTATTCAATTAATTTGTTACATTAATTCATTGACTATTTGGAATTAATCTAAAACGGGTCAAAATCCAGTTCCACCAGGCCCGAGAAGCCAGCAAACATACTGAAATCCCTCAGATGATAATCAATACCTTTCATACAGAACATCATCAGGGTAAACTAGAGGAGTTACACAGTCTCTAAACACCCTCACCCTGCAGAGTCAGCCTATTGTAATCCGTGCGCCAGAGACGATTGGGTCTTCCAAATGTGCCAGCATTTTTTCCGACAAGATTGTGGGCGGAGCTTATATAGGGTAACATCGGGTTAACCATGAAGATAAGCTGCTCGGAGCAGTTTAGAGATGCAGCATAAATTGCCATAACAGCATACCTCGGGTAAACCCTCTCCACCTTTTGTAGTGTGTGTGTGTGTGTGTGTGTGTGTGTGTGTGTGTGTGTGTGATAGATCATAGACATGAGAAACGTAACAATAACTCTGAACAAAGAACAGTTGGTAGGAGGTGATGCCTGTTACTGAGGGGCCCCACACATCATGTCCATCATGTCCACACCTTCTGCTAGATGTCCACCCAGTGAGCAATCGCTGACGCGCAGCCGGCGTTTTGCTGCTGGCGGGCCGGCGGCGGCTATAATGTCGTACAGCCAGCAGGCCACCAGCTTTTGCCGCTTTTCTCCTGATCTCAATTTGCATAAGCTAATTTGCATCTCAGGCGGCTTTCCACCTGCGGCCTGACTGCGTTACGCTGGCAGCTATTGCTGCCGAAAAGAGGGCGAGCGCTTTAGTCTGCTGTATCTGCTTGTGTTGCCATTTTTTCCAGCAGAGATGCTATTGTACCCCTTTTATTCTTGTACTGATTATTTGATTTATTTCAATATTGTAAAATCTTAGTGTACAGAATTTTGGTCAACATTGGTAGTTTATAAATAAAATAGACTTTGACTATTGCACTATTGCTAGTGTAAAGGACCTTTGTGTAGACATGTACAGTAAACACATCTCGCCATTGCTTACCATAATATTTTCACGAACTAATGGCTATTTTTCACTGCATGGTACCAGCTCAACTCGTCTATAGCCTCGACTTTAATGCTTCATGGGGGACAGTTCTTTACTGTGTTTAAACACCGCCATGTCCATAGATGGCGCTATAGTAGCGAATTGCACATGTGTAAGGCAAGACCATGGGTAAGACAGTCGCCATTTGGATTCCACGCTGTTGTACCGTGCAAACTAGAAGGAACATTCATTTTAGTGACTTGGTTCTCTCGTCAACTCTTGTTCAAAGTGTATAAGCTATATGCTCTGAATTGGACAATACAACATATGGATTATCACATTGTTTTACTACAATTTTTTGAATTCCCGAAACAAATGAAGATCAAGGATTTTTTGGACATCAGACCGAAAATTGTTGAACGCCGAGTCACCTACATCTATGGTGAGTTCTGTTCTGCGATATTATAAATAACTAGCGTTAAGTGTTGTTAGGTTACTGAGTAAGAACGTAATGACTGTTTTGTATTAAACAATGACTGTTTGCAATATTCTATTAACATTCAAATTCTTTAGTCA
>JACXGI010021209.1:0-10413 GCA_016801175.1 Esox masquinongy | reverse complement strand
AATAGAATTTACTTGTCTTAATAATCATGTGATTATTAATGGGCTATGGTTGTCGTGACAAGTTGTTTGACGTAATTGACAGCTGCCGGTATGGGATTATGGGAACTGTTTTGGAGAAGTTGTTGACACGGAGAAGACAGTTAGGCCAAACGAGAAGCATTTGGGGACTCCTGTGGAGATTTTCATAGGTTGTGATGTTTTCACTGAAGGAACTGCAGAGCGAGCTTCTCTGAAAGGCGAATGTCTTTGAGGATGCCGAAGAAGGTGAGTGGTCAACTTCATGAAATGCTTTGGAAAGGTCAATAAACAGTGTCACACAGGGTGTTTTGGGAGGAATTACTGCATTACCACTAACTACTTGAAAAAGGATCTAAACAAGACCAGGTCTGAGACAGAAAGGGAGGAGGTGAGGGACGCAGAGAGAGGGAGGCAGAGAGAGAGAGAGAGACAGAGACAGGGAAAGACAGAAGGACAGATGCATACAGAGATTCCGTATGGAGAGAGGGTAAAAGAGAGAGTGCTTAAACACTGTCTGTAGATTTACTTCACATGTGTCTGAATGTGTGTGATTTATTGTGGTGAGAAATACATCTCCCAATCCATAAAAGGAGGATTTCAATCAATGTGTCGTAGAGATGCTGTAAATCAGTGAGTGCCTCCCACATATTCATTCACACACACACACACACACACACACATGCACACACACACACACATGCTAGCAGAGACACACGCATGTACACACACACAGTCGCAGAAGCAGATTATAAACAATCATGTAAAACCCAGCAAACAGGGAGTGTCCTGAGGACATCCAGGGCACCATGACACAACGCCCGGACATTCCGAGGACATCCTAAACACTCAGTCTGCAGGGAACATTTCTACGTTCACATGAGATGTACAGTGTAATTCCCACAAGCTATACATTCTCTCCAAAGAGAAAGAGAACAAAAGTGTAAAAGGTTAAAAGAAAATGACGGAGAGAAAGAAAGACGGAGAGAAAGACATGAAGATAGTAGCGTTATCTTCCCTTTCCTCATCTCATTCTAATTAGTCCTCTCAGGAGAGTGAGACTCAGACCAATTAAAGTGTTTTATCAAAGACGGTCTGGGGCACCCTGACTCCCTGTCTCTCCATCTCATCCCCAGGGATGGGCCTTCATGAACGGACCTTTGTGCGCACGCGCGCATGCACGTGTACACAAACACACAGAAAGTGAACTGTGATAACCGCATATGCTGAAATGATTCCCAACTACACTGCTGTACAAAACCATATATACACAAAGCCAGTATGAAGGCTGTTAGTGCTGTGCTGCAGCAGCCTGCCTCCCAGCCAGCCAGCCGTCCTGTATTGAACAACAGTTGCAGCAAGACCATCTCCAGTATGCATGTTCTCCCCCGGGGCCGACCTGCTGTCCTTACACTTTCCCACTCTCTATTCTAGCCTCCACTAATGGAGATGCTTCGGGTCGTAAAGAGGAATAAGACTTTCCGAATTAGGCTATAAAAACAATAATACAGATACAGTAAAATTAGCAACACAGTGGACTCAAAGAGGAGAATTGGAACATGTAATTCACAAATATGTGCCCTAATAGACACTTTCACATTTTGTTGTGTTCCGGACTGAATTTACAATGGATTGCTTGTTTATATTAAAGATGTTAGTGAACTTCATAAAATAGCCCATGACGACAAGGTGAAAACATTATTTTAGAAATTATTGAAAATGTATTGTAATAATAAGTATAAGTGAAATACAGAAATATCTCATTTGACAGACATATTCGGCCCCCTGAGTCCATACTTTGTAAAAGCAACATTGGCAGTTATTACAGCTTTAAGTCTTATTGGGTATCTCTGTACTAACTTTGCAAATCTGAATTTGGAGGTGTTTCCTTGAGGATTTTCTGTGAGGTTGGATGCTAAACATTAATGGATGCTAAACATTAATGGTCAGTAATGTTCCAGTCTTGCTACAGATTCTTAGTGGGATTAATGTCTGGGGTTTGACTGGATGACTTAATGATTTTCAAATTCTTGGTCAAAAGCTATTCCAGTGCTGACTTAGTGGTATGCTTCAGTTTATCGCCGTGTAATGTGATTGTCACGTGGCTTTTTCTCAGGAGTGGCTTGCATCTGGCAATTCTCCCATAATGCTCAGATTGGTGAAATGCTGCAAAGACTGTTCCCTCTTCTCAGCCAAGGAACTTGGTCATTCTGTTAAAGAGGTCATTGGATATCGATCAGGTCCCTGACCATGACACTTCTTGCCCTTTTGCTCAGTTTTATCAAATGCTTTAGGAAAAGTCTGGGTAGTTTCGTATTTTCTCCATGTCATTATGATGAAACATTTGTGTACCCTCCTGTAGATACTGTCACCTCCATAATAACTGGGACAGTATTATGTTTTTGCCTACTTTTGTTTGAGGGCATTTGTGTACAAATTGCTTCCACCCAATACACCAATAATGTGAACAACTAAGACATTGTAATCTCTGACCACAGCCCTCTTACCTTCTCCTTGACATTAGGTGACATGTGTCAATGACTCAAGCTTTAATTCTCAGCTCCTCACAGAACTGGCTTCTTTGAATATTTTTAACCAATGGCAAAGCAGATACGATCCACATCTCTACTGAGGGACGTGGTTGAGGCATATAGAGGTGTTATTTCATATTATTCTAGACATCCAGCAAGGAATAAAACAGGGCAGAATATCCGGAATGGACAAATGGACAAGAGGGCAGAATGGACAAATGAATGTGTAAACACTTTGTTCATACGATTTTTGTTTTAGAAAACTACAAAAAATGACTGGCTAGACAGCTGCATCAAATTGAGTGATATTGCAGCATTGTTTGTGCATGCATACAGTTGTGTGCATGTGGGTGTGTCCAAATGTGTATCCTGATGAAACTAAAGTGGATCGGAATATGTAGTTATAAATGAAATTGCCTTATATTCCCTCTCAAACACATACACAAACACAAACACACACACACACACACACACACACACACACACACACACACACACACACACACACACACAGAAACGGAGATGCATAAAGACCAATCATAAAGTCATTTTGTGATAATGGTGCTCAGTGATCTGATGGTGTTCAGTGATTAGATTGCGAAAGGCTGATTGCCCATATTGGTGTGGTCCCTCAGGGCTTGAGCCAGGGTCAGTGGATACACCGCAAAGGAGGAACGCCACTCAGAAGGGCTGCTTTAGATTGAAAAACCTAGGAACTCTATCTAGAATATGCAAACATAACTGTTGGTCTGCAATTCGTGGGTCTAGCAGAGAGGGAGTGACGTTTGTGTGTTAAAGTTTTCCACTTAGCGCACTTGAATACAAATATCCTCAGTGCTAATTCTATTGCTAAACTGAAATCCCTGGAGGCCCGGAATGAAGCACCCAGCCACAGTGATAGACTTTCCCCATCCAGGAGCAGCTCTGCTTGAACAGAGTGGTAGGGTCTCAGGAGGTAGAGGTGCGGAGGAGCCAGAGAAGTGACTTCCCATAGACTTCATTAAAGTAATCATGGTACCGATACTAACCGGGTTTGGGAGAGAGGGCTGAGAGGAGCGTTGATAAACGAGATTGGAGTCTGATTAGATCACGAGCCAGAGCAATCCTCTCTCAGCCTCGTCAGAAACAACACACATATCAAAACACACACACACACACACGCACACGTACATCAAAACACACGTTCACACACAGAAAACACCTTGACTCTCTTTCCAATCAACGACTAAGGAGAACTAACGAAAGGACAATAGGTTTGAGAAAATACAAAAAAGGAGTGTATGAGGGAAAGACATAGGAAAGAGAAGTTTTAAGAAGAATGGGGGTGAGAAAAGGGAGTATTTGGGTATGGGAGTTGACAGCGAGAGGGAGGGGAGCGCGACACGGAGAAGAGAGGAGAGGCCCATGTCGTTCATAATCAAGTTTGTCCGCGGTAATCGTGTCAATGTCACTCTCAATCAGTGAGCCACAACTAGGGCTAAACAACTCCATGGTGATTGGCCAAGACCTTGTCTTTACAATGACCTCTACAGGGAGAGAGAGAAATGGAAAGAAAGGGAAGGAGGACAGAGTGAGAGAAACAAGGAAGTAAGGAAGGAGAGAAAGGGGGGACGGTTCACTCAAAGCTGTTATTCTACCTACCTGTCTGTCAATCTTAGTTTTTGCTTCATTCATTTCTTTGTTTTCTCACTGTGACACTATCGATCCCAATCTTTTATTGCGAGAGACAATAAAGGTGCAAGAAGAGTCAGCCTAGTTGTTCAGGAGCATGTGCATATACACTACACATTCCAAAACATTCTTTGGCTGCAGACAAAACATGTTATCGCGCAGTACCATTCCTCACTCTGCGTAAAGTCAGCCTTTCACCTCCTGCCTGTCGTGTTGGTTTCTATCTGCATTTACAGAGAAGGAGAGGTTTATAGTTGGTCAGGGGTAGCCAGTAATGACGTTCTTAGCAGCTAAACTTACCACAACAGTACAGAGTTCAGGGGTTTCTTACCAAATTAGCTGGAATCGGCAGATTCATTTCCCCAAATCTTGCATATTAATACATTAACTCAGTCCCACAACGTGTATGAAAAAAATCCAAATGAGTTCCCTCTCTTTGTCTTTTTATCTACAAGACTTATGCAATTTTAGAGGTTTATCTATCTCCCTAAACCTCAACCCGCTATTTCCCCTCAACTGACGTTCTTGAATCAGTCCCTGACCACAGCTTTGTCAGTTACACCATACTGTCCTAGTTGCACTCTGTATGTTTGCATGGGTGTATAACTGCAAAAAAACAACCTGGTATTAAGTTAGTTCCAATCTATGTACACGTGAACAGTTTATGTACATACAAAACCAGATTAACATACATGATTCTAACACAGTTTTTGTTTTCTTCTGGCTTCCTTCAAATGTTAAATGGAGGTTCCCTCTCATTTTAGTTTCATTTCATCTTTATGATGTGGACTTCTCAAGAAAAACCCTTCCGCAAGAACACATAGCACGCATGCACACACAAACACACACACGCACAAACACACACACACACACACCTACCCAACCCATGCTGGGGTCTAAATCAAGGGCAGGCGGCTAATGCATGGATCCATACTGCTCTGGCCTAAGTAAATTAATGTTAGAAATAAGACATTGTGGCTCTGACTGATCCCCCATGTCTACATTGAAACCTGGTCGACCCACGGCCCAGATATCCAGCGTTTAACTTCTAGAGAAGGAACGGTTGTGTAGGATAGATGGTTTGTTGCTCAATTGGTAGAGCATGGTGATTGCAATGCCAGAGCTGTAGATTCAAGTCCAATAAAACATGGACACACTGACTGTGTCACTTTGGATGAGAACATCTGTTAAATGAGGTAAATGAATAATATGGTAGGGCACGTCAGGAATAAGACAAGGGTGAGGCCTGGGTTCAGCATGGAAGTTATTGCATTGCACGAGACAACATGATGACCAGCTACTGAATCAAGACAACTTGATCTGGACATAATTGGCTCGATCACAACACAGGACTATCGAACCGTTTCGGGGTGTTTTGGAAAAAAACAAATGATTCCTGGAAGCCGGTGGTCATAGTCGACGCATTAGTCGGAGTTTATGTGCATTGGATTAAAAACCCACCAGAGGCCAGACTGATTTGCACACAGGTCCTCAAGGGGCAAAAAAGACTCAGTGTCTGGGCTGAATGCGGTATGGCTGCCAAGTACATACACGCACGCAAAGACACGTCAGTCTCTCAAGTAAGACTGTTGACAATACCCACCCCCCCCATTTATTAGTTACAGGTTTGGTAGTCACATACGACCAGGATTACAAATATAGCACATAAACACGCATATCCACCAGCCGACGACTAGAGACAGAAATACACTCATGCTGGATGATCTCCCCTGCTTTGCTGGAATCACAATATTATGTAACGAGTGATTCAATAGTAAGCATGGCTCATAACATTGGATTCCAAGTGTCGGGTTGGCAGAAATTAACCGTAACAGACACTGCACTTCCTATATTTTGACAAACATGGGATGAGTGTACCGGACGTCAGCAAACAGGGAGTTTCATTAAACACACACACACACACACACACACGCACACACACACACCTGCTTGCGTACGCACACACGTGCTCGCACACACTTGTAAAGGTACAGAGGGAGAACAGACGTAGAGCACATGAAGATAGTAAAAATGAAAACAGAGACACATAAACAAAGACACACACACACAGACACACACACATACCCACTCTTACAACCACACAGTTGCAAAGCCAGAACAAAAGGTACCCACACAGACATTAGTGGGCCAGTAGGACTATTTCTGTTTTTTACTGAGTCACAAAGCTTGTTCCCTCCAGAAGCATGTCACTGTTCTCCTATCAAAGCTCCGTTTACATGCAGACACAAAGCTTTGAAATTGGGCCACAGCTCAACTATTTAAATCTCTCAACAGTGCTATACACATCTGTGAAAACAATACATGTACGAATTCCAACTTGTTTTTTTGTTATATTGTGTATCCTGTGTGCCTGTGTGTATTATTGCATATTGTTTGTTTGTGTGTGTTTGTGTGTGTGTGTATATATTTGTGTGTGTGTGTGTGTATATTTCCCACACTCTTGAGTATAATAACGTGTGTAGGTGTTGTTGCTTTAATTCCCTACACTGACATTGTTCTTTTCCAATCTTTTTTTCTGGCTGACAGAGTCTACGGCGTCTCCACTCAGCTAACAGCCTTGCCTCGCTTCCTGAATCACATGTGACCTAATCACTTACACCATCTGTTAATTACGCTCCTGCAAAAAAAAGGACTTGGCTGCTATTCAGAGCTATTCACTGAATTAGCAATCACTCTCTCTTTCATTGTCTCTCTCTCTCTCCCCCACACTGCCACCCTACAAACTCTTCACCAAAATGTTTAACTTGCCCGTTTCCCTCTACCCCTGACTGTACTTCTACGTCTGTTTATAACTGCATGTTTTAATGTGCTTTTAGTGGACCGCGGGAAGAGTAGCTGCTGTTCTTGTGAGAGCTATATTGGGATCCTGATAAATCCTCACCTCACACCTTCATGCATGCATCCTCTGTTTCTACCTCTGTCTCACCCTCCCCTCTACCCCGCTCTCAGTCTTCTTCCAGGCATTCTTTCACCCTCCTCTGCCTTTTCTGTCCCTTTCCGTCCCCGGGGGAGTGACTACCTCATTGCTGCGAGACACAGTGGAGAAAGACCTCTTACCCTCCTCCCTGTCCGTCTCTCCCTCTCGTCCATCTGCACTGACGGAGTATAGCTGCCTCATCCCCCCTCTTCCAGCTCCCTCACTGTCCCGTGGCTACTCCCCCTCTCTCCATTGTCACCCTACACCCCCCCCCCTTTCTGGAGACACAGAGCAGAACCCTGAGCTATGGGATGAAATCCCCTGAGGCTTTGAAGCCAACATATTTTTGTGAATGATATCGATCCACTCGCTTCCTTAATTGATATTCACAATGCTAATCTGGGTTTATAAATCTGAGCCGATATTGATCTTGAGGAGAAGACATTATAAACTTTATTCCCTTCCACCAATGCACAGCCTAAGCGTTATTGTAATGCTGGGACAACATCATTTAATAGTGATATTGCAATGGTAATTATATTATCGCCATCGAGCGGCCAGCACAGAGGAATAATCAGAGTAGTGCTCAAGTAAAGCTGGTGGCAGTGGGGCTGTCCCTGGGGAGGCCTAGCTCCAAGCTGAAGCCTGGGGGTGGTGTGGGCAAGCTGCCCAGGCGACACAGCACGTTCTGGGGCACAGTGCCCAGGTTTAACTACCTGTTTGACTGGCTCTAAGTGAGAACACTGGAGAGGAATGATAGGGTTCAGGTTATAACACATTGACTCACGTCAGATGACATAATTACATACTCTGAAACATCTCCAGAAGCAATCTGTCCACCCAATCGTGGAACTCAGCTCTAAAAATGGAGGTTTTGCTCATCAAACACAAGTCGCTAAATAAAAATCAATGTGCTCTCTCATAACTATCGTGGCTATGGAATGGAACACTGCAGGAAGATGCTGGCTTGTGTGGCAAGCTTGTTCTATTTTGCAGGGGCTCGAACACTTAGTTAGTTTGAATGGGAATACAGTAACATTGACAAGTTTGCCAGCTAATGGATTAAGCAGTATTGCACTGAATTTTTCGGACAGTTTTCAGAAATCCCTTTGGCTTTGACAAGCGGCATCAAAGCCAAAATATTTAGCTCTGAATATTTGCCTTACATAATGTTTTTTTTTCATTTCAAATATCCTTTAAAATTATCTTGGGTTCATTCGGCAATATCACTTATCTGAACTTATCTGAATATTGTGATGGCATATTGTAGCAAAAGTACTTTATCTGCAGTCCCTTAAGTTTTATCAGACAGTTCGTGTTTGTGCGTACATGCAAAACCCAACTCTTAACATAACAACAGAAGTTTGTCCAGATGGGAAAAAGATTTTATATTCATGGCAGCAGAACCGACCACTAGGGGCAATGGTGAGCAATATTACAGTGAATTAGATAGTTAGTTTGGTTTCGCCGCTGAGAATGACTCTGAGTCACAAGTTCAATCTCGGTGTGCAACAATTAAAAAAATTCTACCTTTCCCAAACCATAACCTTGAACCAGTCAGAATTAATATTCAAAGATGTTCAGTAAATGCCTCTATCCCAATTCTTAGCCCTTAACTTAATCAGTTTAAAGGATAGCCGGAGTCCAGCTTCGCATTTCGTGAAGTTGGCTACATCATCAAACCATTGGTAAACTTCACCCCCCCCATAGAAACATCAGATTCTGAAGTGAATTGAACCGTGTGATTGTGAGCAAATTTATAACACATGAATATAGATTTCCTGCACCTGTTACATCCATTAGCAAAAAGTTTAATCAATTCCCGGCACCCTATCACAGACACATACAACCCTCTTCCTCTTCAAAGTATAGATGCCAGATACATTTCCAGGAAATTTTCCTTCCTGCTGCCCAGGCAGTATTTTAAGCTTTTTCACCTTTGCCCTTCCTCTTACAAATACAGGACAGAGTACAAAACAAATAGAGCAGTCAGAAGAGGGGATTTCACAGGGCCACCTCTACGATGATAAAACACATCAATATAACTGGGGTCAGCGCAAGGCTGCAACCTCACAACCCAGCGCACAATCACCCTTCCTGCAGCCGTAGTCCAAAACGCACCCACGCAGTCGCCCATGGCGCACGCAAAATCACACGCAGCCGCTCTCGCTCTCTTCGTCACAAACACCTCCCGTCGCCCCAGCCCTAGCCACCCACAGCTGGTGCAGAGGGCGGTGGTTGAGGTGAAAACCCAGGTTTATTTTACACTTGGCCGTGAATACTGTTTATCCTCCGTGAGCTGTCTGGTTTGAGGTGCTTGGTGGGAGGCCGGACTGAGTTACAGTAAAGAACACAGAGGTCTATAAACACAAGGCAGATACTGGTCACGCAATTACACACACACACACATGCACACACGCACGCAGGCAGGCAGGTAGCCTAGTAGTAAGAGCTTCGGTCCAGTAAGGAAAGGCGGCTGGTTCGAATCTTTGAACCAAAAATGTTCAATTTCCCACCAACCAGTTGGTGTTCATGGACAAACACAAGCGGTCCCCTTGACTTTGTACACGCCGCTCGTTCTCTGGATACTCTGGCCTACGTTACAACATCAGAGCTCCAACTGGCCGTCTTCATTCTGTCCGGTGTCATCCCGCATCCTTAGTAAATGTGTTGGGTCCAGAGGGTGTCCTTCGGACAGTTTAAGGCTGACCGGTGATCCTTCCCCGGGGGGAGAGTTGAGAGGGTAAAAACTGGTCACCACCGAAAACAGCTGCCTGTCCGCAGGACACCCAGGTATCTCCGCGGGCCTGGAAGGGAGAGCAGGGGAGAGGAAGATGAGGGCCAAGATTGTACCTACCTCAGGGGTCTCGGAGGAGGCTTTGCCGCCTTCACCGCTGGGGCTCCATCTGTCTCTCCCACCTACCTCCCACCAGCCTCACACCCCCTGATATCACATCTACCTGGCCCGTCTCGCATAATGTTCACCCCACCGTCTTGTCCTATCTTTCCCCTCTGTCCATTATCTCCCTCCTCAGTGCTCTATAAAAGTTAACTTTTTATTTTAACAGATTGAACCAAAGATATTCATGGCTTCACATGGAATAGCAGCAAATGAGAACCGCAAGAGCCCATAAGGTTCCCATCCTCTTGTTTTGGTTGAATTGAATGTAAGGTAGTAATAATACAGGAATTTCGTTCAATGTGGAGTACTGATGAACAGGGATGTTGATTTAATCTGGAGTACTGCTGAACAGGGAT
>JACXGI010021208.1:0-10414 GCA_016801175.1 Esox masquinongy | reverse complement strand
ATTTTCTGAGATACTGAATTTGGGGTTTTCATTAGTTGTCAGTTATAATCATCAAAATTAAAAGAAATAAACACTTGAAATATATCAGTCTGTGTGGAATGAATGTATACATTATACAAGTTTCACTTTTTGAATGGAATTACTGAAATAAATCAACTTTTTGATGATATTCTAATTTTATGACCAGCACCTGTAGATACTAGCGGTTTTAGCCAGCAAAGTTTTCGTCTATACGGAGTAATTCATACTTCGCTTCGCCTGCGAGGAGATTCGAACTCAGGACCTATAGTTCACAAGTCCTCTTCTCTAACCACTATGCTATTTAACAAGAGGTGGTCAGTCAGTCACTCACCCACTCACTAACTAAGAGACATTCGCTCTTCTTGGCCGACTCCGCTTACGCAGTCCAGCAAAAATAAGGCATTGTTAACTCAGGTAAGCATGCATTAACTTTGACATACCCATTTTAAAAATGGACCATGCTCTTCTGACCAAATCCTCTATAAATAAATCCTCCAAGCCAAACCCATAGTTAAAAAAACTTTATCTTACAGCTCACCTGACTCTTTTGTCCCTGCACCTCTACCTGCTTCTTCAGAGTCCTCGTCTGAACACATCTGAAAATCTAGGGTAGTTTATTTGAATTGCTTCACTCGTAATAATAATAATAAACCATATTTTATATTATAAAATAAATTATTGTATATTGTCAAACAGGTAAATCGAGTGCTAGATCGAATAATTCACCACAACTGTTTATTCACAGGCCCTCAGCACAGCAGGCTATTATTGACCCCTACAGAATAGTGTTTACAGAAAATGTTCCCATGGTACTAGCCGAACGTTTGTTTTGACATAATTGGAAGTTTTGTTTAGACTTTGCTGTCAGACTATTCGAACTGTGCAACATATCTTGTCTGCAAACCAGCAGTCTATTTCAAAGTAGTAGGACTCATTGCCCCTAGTAGCTGGATTTCAAGTCATATAGATGTTTTCACCCTCCCAGGCGACAATCTGAGGTTCTGCCTACACATTTTTTTCTCCATCCTTGTGAGAACCTGAAACCTAGAAATCCATGTTCCTCATACCCCTAGACCTAAACTTAACCCTAATCCTAAACCTACCCCTAGACCTAAACTTAACCCTAATCCTAAACCTAACATTAGCCTCAATTAATGTAACATTATGCCTAAATATAACCTAGGCATTAAGCCTAACCCCAACCAGTAATGGCTAAACCTTAAAGGAGCCTCAATTCTAACACTATACACTAATGGTAAGTTTTCCTGAAACTTAACCCATAAACTGAAACCTAACCCATGTCAAAAACCTTGTGGGGACCAATTGGTCAAACCTAACCCATGTCAAAAACCTTGTGGGGACCAATTGGTCAAACCTAACCCATGTCAAAAACCTTGTGGGGACCAATTGGTCAGGTTTTACTGTCTTTGTGGGTTCCTAACATGTACACACATCCCCACATAGATCTGGATGACAGATTTTCTAGCCTAACGGTGGTGCTGAAGGTCATTCAATGTTAGTTCTACTGTCCTGCTGGGCCTCTCTCTGTCTCTCTATCTGTCTCTGTATCTTTCTCTGTCTCCTTCTACATCCTGTCTTTATCTCAAATTCAAAATCACAAATGTGTTAATGGGATGAATAAGCAGGTCAATGTTACAAAAGCGAAGTGATACATAAAAAAATGATGAAAACATCAGCAAAAACAACAATAAGAAAAGGAGATCTAAAAGCAACAATAAGAATACTATACTAATATATATTAGAACAAAAACAAGATATATATATATATATATATACAGTACCAGTCAAAAATTTTGACACACATACTCATTCATTGGTATTTCTTAAGTTTTTCTATTTTCCACATTGTAGAATAGTGAAAACCTGAAAACTATGAAATAAGACATGGAATGTAGTAAACAAGATAGTGTAAAACAAATCAAAATACATTAATATTTCTGTCTTCAAAGTAGCTACCCTTTGCCTTGATGACAGCTTTGTAGACACTTAGCTTTCTTAGAAAGGGTTTTTAATGATTAGATTAGATTTAACTTTATTGTCACTGAACAGTACAAGTACAGTACAATGAAATCCAGATCAATTAGCCTTACTTGAATTAGCAAACACAATGTGCCATTAGAAGTGACGGTTGCTGATAATGGGCCTCTGAACACCTATGTAGATATTCCACTGAAAATAAGCCGTTTCCAGCTAGTCATTTCCAACATTAACGATGTCTACACTGTATTTCTGAAAAATTTGGTTGTTATTTTAACGGATAAAAAATATGCTTTTCTTCCGAAAAACAAGGCCATTTCTAAGTGATCCCAAACTTTTGAATGGTAGTGTACCTGCGCCATTTGTTGATATACTGTATTGTTAATGTTTAAACTAGTAATGTCGCAGTTGATCTACTGACATTAGGGTGGGCTCGCCCTGCCTCTCTCAGGGTAAGGCCATGATTCGATAACTGTGTCATGAAATCCATCTGAAAATATAAGTCTTTGTATTCCCCTGCTCCACCGTCATGGATCTGAGCCCCTTTTCCTCTATGGGCCCCTCTACCACTGCTTTGTCCTTTTACTCGCCCTGTGTCTCTTGGTCCCATTTTGCAAATATCAACTCAGAGGTGACTTCTCGCATGCATGAGTAAGGTTGCTGATTGAACAATTGTGGGCCATACTTTGCACACGGCCTGAAGAGGTTCACATTCAACGTGGTAGTTTGTATCATCTGTGACCAAAGGTTATGTGTCAACTTTTTACCAAATGTGTTTACTGTTTTGTGCTTAGTACAGGATTTGCATTGCGTGTGAAAGCAAAAAAAGAATACTGCTGTGCTCATTAGTTTATTATGGAGATCATCTGGACCCCAGTTTCATTAAAAGTGTCTAATCTACATTGATTCCTAAGTCATATAGTCAGACACTCTTATCTAGATTTAATTACAGTACTAACACATTGATACTTTTTTGTACTGGACCCCATGGGAATCAAATCCATAATCCTCACCTTGCAAGCGCCATGCTTCTACCAAGTGAGCTACAGCTACAGACATTAACACCCTAACAGTGGTAAGTGGTTTATTTAGGCTTTATACCCACTGCTCGATATTTGAAGGTCAACAGCCTTTTTCAAGTCTGTTGTTATTTGTGAGTTATTTGTGTTTTCCCATGGTGATAGATGACAATGGCAATGACATGCCACGGATCCCAACTCAGCCCATCCGCCCTATGCACTTTCTCTCAGTTTCATTCCATCCTCATGTGTTGCCAACAAAACTCTGTACATGTTCCACAGCCTGTCTGAGGAGTTTGATAAACGCATCATCTTCAGGACACACTCGTGAATTGAATGATGGGATTCATGGTCAACTTTTATTTAATAAAACATGAAATTTAAATGCACAAATCCCTCCGACCGTTTTAGAAAAAATAAATCTTGATTTAGGAGGTATTTCGTTTTGTGTTACTTTTAAGTCTTAAAAATGAAGAAATGCATGGGTCATATAATTAGGCAAGCCTATCCATTCTTTTTATGTGAATTTGTGCAAACTCAAAAATAACGTGGTGTCTTATGGGATTCCTTTTGGCTAGTGGAGGCTGCGTTGTTACACACTATCTGGATGGGGCCACTGGGAGGGTCTAATTAGCCCCAACACTTGTGATAATGGCAGAGGCCACATATTTGTTTAATATAACATGTTTATCAGTACCTGTATTATTTATTTTACACAGACGTTTTTGCTCGTCTTAATTAAGGGCGCCAATTATTTTGAAAGTGACTGTATTTTTTGGAGCAGGTGATTAGAAAAGTGTTCTTCTCTTTAACTTCTGACTGAGAGATGATTACATGATCCGTCCTCTCTGGCGAGAGCCATGTTTTTTTAATTGTGTCCGGTTTTAATTGCCTGTCGTTGCCACTAATTATCTTTTATTATTTTTAACGTATATTTTCAGATAGGAGAGGACTATTACCCACATGCCAGAGGCATTTCAAAGAGGGCTCCCTTTCCACCTTACTATGTTGTGACGAGGACTCACGAAGAAGACGCACGCTATCTCTCCCGGCGCGGTGTTCGGCGTGCGTTGTCACCGGCCTTCTAGTCACGCCGCTCCTCCTCCCACAGCACTGTCATGTCTTGTTATTGCACACACCTGGTGTCCATTCCCTCGTTAGGTAACCTATATTAGTTCCTGTGTTCCTGGGTGTCTTTGTGAGGTATTGTTCTATGTTTGGTGTTTGTGTACCTGTGCATTGGTTCAGCATTCCGTTTATTGCGCTTCGACGCTTCCCGCCTTTGGGGAGATTATTCATGCAACTTACGTTGGATAAAAGAATCAATAACCTACAATTCCTGCGCTTGGCTCCTTTTCCTTTCCCTGCACACCACTACGACACCCCTTTGACATATGCTAACCTGTTTATGGGCCTGACCAAGCATAAATACATATATATTACACACTGCGGGTTCTATATTACACACTGCGGGTTCTACATTACACACTGCAGGTTCTTACACACTGCAGGTTCTATACTACACACTGCAGATTCTATACTACACACAGCAGGTTCTTACGCACTTAAGTTTCTATATTACACACTGCAGGTTCTATATTACACCTTGCGGGTTCTATATTACACACTGCAGGTTCTATGTTACATACTTCAGGTTCTATACTACATACTGCAGGTTCTATATTACACACGCCAGGTTCCATATTACACACCGGGTGTTCTATATTACACACTGCAGTTTCAATATTACACACTGTGGGTTCTATATCACACACTGCGGGTTCTATATCACACACTGTGGGTTCTGTGTTAAATACTCTGGGTTCTGTAACACACTGTGGGTTCTGATCTGTTCACTCACTCCAGGGCCCGTAGACTCAGATACGCTGGCGCGCGCTGATACCTACGAGTCATCCAAGTCCCCCAAGGAACGCCTGGATGATTCCCTGGATGATTCCCAGGACGATTCCCGTGGGTTCTTCCCCTGCTGCCACCGTGCAGCGTGTACAGGTATCAAAAAATCGAACATCTTTTTAATCTCCATCGCAAACAAAGAATACACTATCAACAGATTCGTCCCCTGTGGGGCACAATATACGGGCATCACACGCAGACTACTGGGTAAATTCATCAATGAACACCGCTGCGCTATCAGCTGAAATGACCCCAAATCACCTGTCGCCAGACACTGCGATGAAGCCATTTCAGGTGATAGTAACTTCTGTGATAGAGACTGTCTCTTGGTGCCGCAATGCAGAAGAGCGTTCCCTGCAAAGTGGAGCCAGGTGGATGTTTTATCTTAGTGTCTAAATAAGGAACTGGACCTTGCATCCTATCTATAAGACTGTATAATGACTATTGCGTTATTACTGTTATTAGTGTTATTACTGTTATTACTGTCTCCCCTCTGCTGGTTTCTTATGGTTTCAATCCCAGATCATCAGTGTTCTCATTTTTTAAAATGTCTTCATGTTATCTATTTCATGTCAATAGTCATCTCATATGTGTTTTATGCTCAAGTGATATTTTCATGTATTTCATTCTTTGGCAAGTATTTCATTCTTTAACAATCGTTCTCCCTTTTGACAACATTTTTTTTAACATAGTGTTATCGTAGTATGTTTTCTAATTACCTAATTGTATTCACTGGTACAGCTAGGAAAGCATTTCTTGTGAATCTTGTGAAAGGTGTGTCTTTCAGTTCCACGTATACCACTGATGAAGGCATTTGCTCATGTTATTTTTATTTTTGGTCAGCCCACACTTTTTGCATTTTAATTATAGATCAAATCCTAATTTGCTAGATCTCTGCCTCACTGGATTTTGTTCTTTCTTTTCATTGTTTGGAGTTGGGGTGTTTTTGTTATTCCAAAAAAATATTTTCCGATGTTGAATGCTTTATTTGAGAATAGATTAGAGACAATGGGGGAACCAGATGAGTTCTTGTTGAAGAAGCTGTGGAGTCATACACTTGCAGCAGCAGTACATGTGTTCCAGAGCCAGAGACATTTGGACAACCCTAGGCCACATAATTATGTTGGCATTTTGATAAAGTTCTTTCAGTGTTTGGGATATTTTACACAGCTTAAGTAATGAGCTAAAATGTTCAATAGCATTTCATCTTTTTCAGCCTTGAATTTTACTCTGCCAAAAGTCGATGTATGCAATTTAATTATTGACGTCCATTTGCCTACATTGGAGCAAGAACGTTTGTGGTCATTTTTGTGTTTTTGCTCTTTGTTGAGAGGTTTTCTGTGGGCAGTAGAATAAGGAGTCTTCCTGGTTCTGCCCTGTATGAATGGATAGTGGAATTTCTGTGAACATTTAGGATGTTTTTCCCGTTCCTTCCCACCCTCTGTTTTCCTCCCCCTTTCCCTCTTTCACTCTCTCCCTCCACCTCCCTCTCTTTTTCTCTCCCTCTCTCCAATTCTCTCTCTGAGTGGGTTATTATTAAGGAAGGGTTATGACTGTGTTAAATGCTGACAGACTGAGACAGTTCCTGTCACTGACAGTTGTGACGAATGCTATCATTGTTCAACATCAGACCGAAGCATGAGTCAGATTCAGACAACATTCAGAGCCTGGGTCTACTTGGCCAGTATTAACCCCTGTTAACCTGTCGTCTCCACACAAAGAACAATGTAAAATCTCTTAGTAGCATGTCAAATGTGACGCACACACACACACACACAAAATGATGAAGAGACACATTCTGTTTAGGGTGAAGGGACACGTTGTTTGCACATTGGATGTGTGTGTGTGTGTGTGTGTGTGTGTGCGTGAAAAACAAACTTTCATTCACTCTCTTAAAACACACATACCCACACTGTCTTAAAACACCCACTTACACAATTTCTGGCTACCTGAGGGCATCTCTATTGTCAGTTGTTACCACTAATAGGGTGGTTTTAAACTAGTTACCTAAACAAGATAATGGTCAATTAAGCCAATAGCCGACAGGTTTGTGTGTGTGTGTGTGTGTGTGTGTGTGTGTGTGTGTGTGTGTGTGTGTGTGTGTATGTGCTTGTTCCAAAAACATGAGCAGCCTCAATAGTCTCTCATCCCACAGCAGGACAGGCTTGGCAGCAGCACCTCCTCCTCGCTGACTTAACACCGGCACCCCCCAGGGGAGTGTCCTCAGCCCTCTCAATTCTCTCCCCATTCACCCAGGACCCTGCGGCTTAGTACGAGTTCGCTGATGACACCACGGTCTGCTAACCAACAGCCATGAGTCAGCCTGTGATGTAAGCAAACTTGTGTCATGGTGCGAACGTCAGTAAAACAAAGGAGATGTTTGTTGACTTCAGGAAGCAACGCATTTTCCAGTCCACATCAACAGGGTTGCAGTAGAGTCAGCAGGCTTTAAAATCCTCAGCGCTCACCAAGCCAATGAATGCTCACTGACCGACAATGCCATCAGTGTTGTGAAGACAGCGCAACAGCGACTCTCCTCCATAAAGTGACTAAAGAAGTTTGGTCTGCCAAAAAAAAAAGACTCCAATCGGTTCAGTGCAATTTGCTTTCGGGAACAGAAAACTGTATTGAGATCAGATTATTCATCAAGGAAAAAATTGTCTGAATGTCAGGCCATGTCAATCTCACTCCATAGACTTCCACTGCCCGGCCACTGGGAATCCTGATGCCCATGGGGAGTGGAAACAAAGACCTGACGCTTCAGATTCATACATCCGGTGGGCTATCTGGCTCCATGTAAGTGTAGAAAAAATGTCTAATTTTGATGTCCAACTCTGATCTGACGGACCTTCACTTCCCCCAAAAGAAGAGGCACACACATCAATGGGGCTTATCCCTCTGTTAAGTGACCCCTGCTATAAATAAATCCCTCACTCAGCCAGAGAGCGAGCGACAGAGAAAGAGAAGGGAGAGAGGATGGATGTTTGGAGTGAGGACGGGTGAGAAAAGAGAGGAAAAGCCTAGTACCAGTCCAGGATATCCCCCTGGTCTCAGCAGTAATGCATTATGTATCGACGCGAGACGACTCATTTGGAGCGATGAATTCCTACGTGTTCAGCCTGTGTCTGTTTCTACAGTATCTAGCAGTGTTCTGGCCCAAAGAGGAATGATCCAGGCCAGGGATCTCGACATGGGCATTGGTAGGAGTATGTGTATCTTTACTGTGTGATATACCAACGACCTCAGGGCAATGCACAACCTCCCATATAAACAGACACACATGCCTGAAAAAGCCCACACACAAACACACCACATTTAGGTAAATGCTACACAGAAAGAGAAAACTGATTCATACAGTCATATTATGTATTCTCCACAGTAAAATACGAAATTTGTCATTACAGTACTCATTTAATGTAAGAGGAAAATCTCGTTAGCGGGGAAAGAATTGTTTTATTTGGATTGGTTCTGTCATTCCAACCTTTTCTTACTACGAATATACTCTACCGTTCAAAGTTTTGGGGTCACTTAGAACTTTCCTTGTTTTTGAAAGAAACTAAAGAAAATATTTTTTTGTCCTTTAAAATAACACAGACATTGCTAATGTTGGAAATGACTATTATAGCTGGAAATGGCTGAATTTTAATGGAATATCTATATAGGCGTAAAGAGGCCCATTCTCAGTAACCAGCAGTCCTGTGTTCCAATGGCATGTTGTGTATGCTAATACAGTTTTCTAATTTCAAAAGGTTTATTGGTCATTAGAAACTCCTTTTGCAATCATGTTAGCACTGCTGAAAATTGTTATGCTGATTAAAGAAGCAATAAAACTGTCTTTCTTTAGACTAGTTGAGTATCTTCAGCATCAGCAATTGTGGATTTGATTACAGGCTAAAAATGGCCAGAAACAGAGAACTGTCTTCTGAAACTCATCAGTCTACTCTTGTTCTGAGAAATGAATGCTATTCCATACGAGAAATGGCCAAGAATCTAAAAATATTGTACAACGCTTTGTACTACTCCGTTCACAAAAAGCGCAAACTGGCTCTAAGCAAAATAGAAAGAGAAGTGGAAGGCCCCGGTGCACAACTGAGCAAGAGGACAAATACATTAGATTGCCTTGTTTGAGAAATAGATGCCTCAATTGGCAGCTTCATTAAATAGTACCTGCAAAACACCGGTCAACAGTGAAGAGGCGACTCTAGGATGCTGGTTTTCTAGGCAGAGTTGCAAAGAAAAAGCCATAACTCAGACAAGCCAATAAAAAGTAAAGATGGGGCAAAGAACACACATTGGACAGCGGAAGATTGAAAAAAAGTGTTATGGACAGACAAATCTAAGTTTGAGGTGTAACAAAGAAGGACATTTGTGAGACACAGACCAAATAAAAAGATGCTGGAGGAGTGCTTGACACCATCTGTCAAGCATGGTGGAGGCAATATGATGGTCTGGGTGTTGCTTTGCTGGTGGTAAAACATTGCTTTCTGTATCATTGCCATTATTTACAGTCAATTCGTTTTTCATATGAAGGCAAGCGTAATCTAATATAAAATGCGTAATTTACCTTGCCACTGAGCCACCATTTAAATTACAAGCAAATTCACAGCAAACGTGAAACAGTAGTTAGTGCTTTGAAAAAGATGGAGAGGGACCAGCTGAATCCAGGAACAGAACTCAGATAGCAGGATGTAAACAGCCCCTGAACTAAATAAGCATTCAAAGAAGTGAGAGAGGCCGGAAAAAGAGAGAGGAATGAGAAGGAAAGAGGAGGGTGAGAGAACGACACATACACAATGAGATAAAGAGGGTGTTGGTGAACGTGGCTCCAGTGATTAAAGGAGAAGGTCATCTCACTAATCGCAAATCACACAAACACACACAGAACACACACACGCACCCACACACACGCACCCACATAATGGAAGTCGCTCTAGCTGATTCCCAGCCGCTTCCTCTGTTCTGCTCATCCACCTCTGTCATTAACCCTCCCAGTCCGCTCTTCAATATGACATCCTTAGTTGTTTTATATTTTTTCTCCTTTCTGTCTTTCGCCCAGCCTCATCACCCCCTACCCCTATAACCATCACCATGGAAACTGGGGACCCAAGGCTATGTTTCCTCTAGTATCTGAGATTTAGAGAGCAGACGAGATTTAGAGAGCAGACGAGAGAGCGAGCGAGAGTTTAGTCGCTGTTATTATAACCACCACATACTTAATTAACGTTAGCCCCTGCCGTATTGTTTATATTTGTTACTGCCAGTGTAACTACTTTAACTTGGCCGTTAAATGAAGTATTGAATTTAATTTGAATTGAGAGGGGAGAGGGTGAGAGACATCAGCCCTCCACTACAGCCGATCATCCTTGGAGCTTGGCTGAATTCCCTCCCTTGTACCACCTCTGCTCCCTCCAACTAAGACCCCACGGAGCCCAGGGCAGCACCCCCCCCCCCCCCCCCCCCCC
>JACXGI010021207.1:0-10415 GCA_016801175.1 Esox masquinongy | reverse complement strand
CTCGCTATCTCTCATTGGTAACCACATTCCACAGTAGGAGCAATGTGTTCTGTGAGCCCATAATCCCAGGGTCACTTCAAACACTATCGTACAAGACCCCAGAGAGGTGATGCCCGCGTGTCAGTGGAACATTGTGGGATGCCAGTGGAAGTTTGCTGTGAGCCATGGCCGGGCGGCAAGCACATTTGGCAACCATTATATGTCAGTTAGTGGCTCTTTACTATGCAGTCCGTCAAGTAATAACCCAGCTCTATTCTAGCTGTTTTAGGTGAGGGCTGGGGTGAAGGTCACCACGTCTGTTCACATAACTTAATCTGATCCAGAGATCTGAAAGAACCAGAGGACCATGTGGAAAACATCAGCCTTTCATCTGACCATTCATGCTATTCTAGAAGACAAAAGAAAAAAATGTACAGATGAATTCTTTCTTTCGCTTCTCTGAGGAAAAATCGAACTGTGTTCAACTGCTCTATTTCAATGGGCAAATATATCATATAGAGAGAGCAGTGAGAGAGAAAGAGGAACAGGGAGTGAGAGAGTGAGACAGGGAGACAGAGCGATAGACAGGGAGAGAAGGGAGGGAAAGAAAATTGACAGACATTGGAAGAGAGAGACAGAAAGTGAAAGAGCAGAGAGAGAGTGAGCCAGGGAGAGAGAGTGCGTGAGACCAAGCTGATTAAAGGTTATCTGAAGTGCATGTTTTCCCCCGACCATTAAAACAACAACATGCCAATAGCTCTAATTCGCTTCTCAACCGTATGTCAGAAAATCACCTGTATCTCAAACAGCCATCTAGAACACTTAACAGACAGTTCATTAGTTTAAAGCCTGTCTTCTTCAAGGCCATGCCTGCCTTTGGCTGATAAGTAACACACAGCAACCACCGTCCTGTCTGGATGAACACACCCCTGGCTCACGGGGCAGACAGAATGACAGGCCAACAGACAGGCCGACAGACAGACAGGCCGACAGACAGACCGACAGACAGACATGCTGACAGGCAGACAGACAGGCCGACAAACAGACATGCCGACAGACAGACAGACAGGCCGACAGACAGACAGACAGGCCGACAAACAGACCGACAGACACTCGCTGAAGGAGCGAATTGCAGTCAAAGGGACAAAAAACAATTAAGCATGAATTACGTACATGACGCTTAACAATACAACATTTCCTAGATTTCAGGCAACAAACTTGATCTCTGTCATATCACATACATTTGACATCATAACACAAAATACTTTCATTTCTAAACACATATCATTGCTTTGCAGCCTACATATTCAAATTAAAGAAGCTGTGATGTGCTTTCTGAAAGAGAATCTTGTCGTTTTCTCATGGTGTCCTCCTAATTTTAGGATCAAATATTAAAATACCTTTACAAGTTGTGTGTCTACTTGTTGTGTGTGTGTCTGTTTGCTTTGTTGTGAATTGGTTGCCGGTGGGACAGTTACTATGTTTAGCTAAGTAATGTTGACTAAGCTAGCTAACTTGTGAACCGCAGCTTGATAAAAAAATAATTTAATCCCAATGTACATTTTTAAATGTAATCATGATTTTGCTTACAATTTGTATTTTTTCAGGAACTAGATATGTCTTAAACACAGCATGTTTTTTTTGCCCTTTTGTTTGCATGTTTTCCACTATTCACTTCACAAGATGACCACTCAACTATTAAGCTGGTACGATGCTGAAAATATTCCCAATGCAATTTCACGAACATAACGATTGGTCATGAGTCTGCTGGGCTGAGCCAGAGTGTTCCAGGTTCTTCCATACATTTCCCAACTGGATTTATGTCTCATCCCCTTACAAAAAACTCAGAAATACAGGTACAGTATGTGCTATAAAACTGACTCATTCATCAGACCTGGGAAGTAGGATCTAATTAACATCTGTTCCCCAGGTATACATCACCTTTCACCCACACAGAATGGACTCTGCACATCAAATCAACATGGATTACAAATAGGATTTTATTTTTCTGTGTAGCTGATATTAGACTATTCTTCTGGTAGTGCAGTGGCTATAGTTTCACAAGACAACAGTACATTTTAGAGGATATATAAGCAACAATGAGGTTAAAACATTAACCAAGACACTACATGCCTTGAATCCCATTATGTGTTACATGGTTAAAATCTTGTTATGACGCTAAAATTTAAAAAAATTCCCATCAACTGAAGGAAGTGAGTTTGTGATGAGTCAGTGTAGATAGGCCTTGTGCATTGGCTGTAGGTAATCCTTTAATTACAGATAGCCTAAAGGGTCTCTGTGAATGATTGTCTTGACGTTGACATGTGAACTACTGTGTGTGTGTGTGTGTGTGTGTGTGTGTGTGTACATTGGCTTGTCTCTTCCAATGTTATCTCAACCATAGCTACTATCATCAGTAATTTGTATCGCTTAAGTTAGGTATAGCTTATCAAGGAATCTTCTTATAGCTGAGGTCAACCATTTAAGTAATAGCATGCTTGCGCTGCTACTATATCAAGGCGCCTTCAGTAAGCAATATGAAAGCTGCTTCAAAGCTTCTGTCATTACCAGAACACCTTCATTGGGCTAGCTCACATCCCCCATGTTGTTTGTCCCTTCAATAGGTAATGGGCCTTCTAACTGGAGGCTGTGTGACTGGTTGTCTGCAGGGGAAGAGCCCACTGATGAATAATTTGTGTGTTTGTGTCTGAGTGACACAGCAGGGTCTGTATCAGGGGGTAGCTGTCATGTTTTCCATATGAGACGGCTGTCAGGATGGACATCAAGGCTGCAGTAGGACTGCTGTTCCAGCAGTGCGCCCAGTAGAGCTGTCACCGTGCTCTACCTCAGCCAACCACAGACTGGACACCTGTCTCAGCCAACCACGGCTTGGACTCCTGACTCAGCCAACCACAGCCCGGATGCCTGTCTCAGCCAACCACGACCCGGATGCCTGTCTCAGCCAACCACGGGCAGGGTGCCTGTCTCATCCAACTACAGCCAGGGTGCCTGTCTTACCTGAGTCCAACCTGACACCTAGTCAGAAGAATGATTATCTCTCATTCTGACCTCTAATTCTTTGACATTTGAATGCCCTAATTGCAGCGGTTAGAGTCAGAGCTGTGGTTATACTTGTCAGACAGGTATAAACCAGAAACTGTCTGTAGCCAATCAACACTTCTTAGGATGTTCTGGAGCCAATCAACACATTTCAGAATATTATGGAGCCAATCAACACATCAAATAATGCTATTGAGCCAATTAGCACAACCCAGAATGTTGTTGAGATGTCGGAACCAATCAGCACATCCATTCACTGACTAGTAGGCTGGCTGACTGACTGGCTGGCTGGCTGACTGACTGGGTGGCTGGCTCGCCATGTTGGTCTCCTTTGACAGGGAGCAGCTCTTCATATAGATCCCACCCCTACCACTTAATAACCGCATGAACTCAGGATACTTTTTCTGCCACCATTATCAGTCAGGTGAATGTATGTTTGGGGTACCTTTTCCCAAAGGTTTCCCCTAGGGCTTGGTCAAAAGAACTCCACGGTGAGATAGTAGGGATATTTTGTATTTTTTTATGGTGCTTGAGAAATAAGGTATGTTATCACCTTAAACTTTCTTCCTTGCAGTACATATAATCTGATACATATTCACTTGTTGTGTTGTAGATTTGACTTTAGGAATATGTCTTAGAGTTAACAGCAGACAGTAATGTTATTTTAGACTAGATTGTCTATTTGCTATATGTAAAAATGTAAAATGTAATGAATTCACCTGCTATGGAGTAAAAAAAATACAGCTCCAGAAAAAATTAAGAGACAACTGCACCTTTTATTTTCCTTTCCAAAAAAGTTGAAAAGGAAGGTTTTGAGTGAGGAACAGAAGGGTTAAAAATAAGAGACCACTGCAAATTGAACGCTTCTGTTCCTCACTCAAAACTTTCCTTTTCAACTTTTTTGGAAAGGAATGAAAAAGGTGCAGTGGTCTCTTAATTTTTTCCAGCGCTGTAGATGTTGAAGGCATGGAGGTATTCAGAAATACCTTCATTAGTGCTAATCATATCACTTTCATTTAGCTGAGCTAAGTTCTCCCTTCAATGCACACAGACACATGTCAGAAAGGAGACAACATCAACTGGAAGGGGCGGATTGGCCATCTGGGATTTCGGGCAAATGCCAGATGGGCTTGTCCATTTCTAGCCCAGTGGGCCTGTGTAACTTCTTGTTTTTTAGCAGTAAATTATCATTATCTGGCTATGTTCACAAGGCTAACGGGGAAAAAAGGCCCAGTTTGGGGGCCTCTAGCACAATGTTGGGTGGGTTTGGGGCATCAAGAATGGACTGGTGCTAAAAAAATGCCAGGGACAATTTCTGTTCCCAGTCAACTAGTCAGATATTAAGAAGGTACGAAGCTACACAGTCATTGCCCATCTCACTGCTATCACCTCACAGGGTGGCAGACAGACAGACAGACAGACCGACCAACAGACAGACAGTTTCCCAAAGCTCAAAGCCTGATTACTCCAATATTTGCCATTGTCCCAATAACTCCTGAGAGGAAATAATGAAAACGGAAGCCGTTGTCCATATTGTTTGGTAATTAGGCAGCTGAGCGATTTGCATAGTGGTCACTTGATAGATAAAGGCGGCCCGGGAAGTGACGGGATATAAATGAGTTGTTTTGCAGACGGCAGATGGTGGATATCACAGGGAGAGGAGAGATCACACTGAAAATACCACACTGCTGCATGCCAGCTGCTACTGCTGCAGCCTCAGCTCCCCTCCACCTCTTCTCTACTTCCCCTCCTCCTCTCTTCCTCCTTCTCCTTCTCTCGACCTCCCTCTGTCTACCTTGCCTCTAATTCTCTCTTTCAAGCTCCTCCTCCTCTTCCTCCTCTTTACCCCCTCTGTACTTTTTACCACTTCCTACTCTTCCTCTCTACTTCCTGCTCACTCACTCAGTCTCCATCTCACAACCTCCCTCTATCTCGCTCTGTGAAGGTTTCTACAAATAACACCTTTAAAATCTGAAGCTTCTTCCCAGAACCCTCTATAGATGGTTCCGCCAGCCTTATTAGCTTTTGCAGTTCATTTTTTATGATTATACATTTCACATCCCAAGGTGTCTTTTGAGTGCATTGATATAATGGTATTAGCAAACCTCTGGTTCACAGCCCACATCAGGCCCTACATGTCACATTACATGACTTGCAAAGCGACAACCAGCAGAGCAAGGACATCAAACAACTTGAATTCCACAACATGCAATAGGACAACAGTATTTATGCGAAATAGAATAACTACCTCAGATTTTTTTTTTTTTTACAAATAAATATTATTTACAAAACTCAAAATGGACAAATAGAAAATAAAAAAATCTGTATTCAGTACTTTGTAGGAGCACCTTTGGCAAAGGCTTTGACTGTGCACCTCAAGGACATTCACAGACTTGTCCCGAAGCCATGCTGAAAGAGGAATCTTTGCCCAAGTCTTAGGTCATGTGCGATCTGGATCAGGTTTTGTTCAAGGCCTTCACTGTATTTTACTCTGTTCATTCTTCCCTCAATCCTCAGCAGTCTCCCAGTCCCTGCTGCTGAGGAGTATTCCCATAGTATGATGCTCCCACCACCATGCTTCACCGTAGGGATGGGATTAACCAGGTGATAACCGCTACCTTGTTTTTGCATTCAGGTCTCGATATTGGTCTCATCAGGCCAGATGATGTTTTTCCTCATGCTCTCAGAGTCCTTCGGGCGGCATGTCACATGCTATTTAATAAGGAATGACTTCCGTCTAGCCACTCTACCATAAAGGCCTTATTAATAGAGTGTTACACTTCACTTACTCCAAAATATTTTTTTGGTCTCCCAAGGAATCATCAAATAAACTTTCTTCCAAATTGATTCTTTTTATTTTTTTTTTATCCAATATGATTCTTAGGATATTAAAGGTTTTAACTAGAATGTACAACAGTTTTATCTCCCTGTAAATAATGCTTTTGGTCCTTTTTCTCTGAGAGGGTTCCTCCAGTCTTTTTACTACCTCCTGCTCTCTCTCTGCAATTACGCTATTCACAGTTCTTCCACCTGCTCAAACAGCAGCTCAGATCCAGTCAATTAATTAAATGTAAATGAGAGGATTCACTCCCATGTCTATTCACTAGAAGGCTCCTTGAGGATCTGTATCCTCGACAACATTCACAGACACACCCAGGTCAACAATAACATTCATTGATCTGGGTGTATGTTTGTGTTTGCATGGATGTATGTGTGAATGGGGAGGTCTGGAATAGTATACATTAGGGTCAATGCTAAATGAACAAAATTATGAAGTTTATACATGGATCAGTCCTTTGATGTTTTCCCGTATTGATCGTACATACATACAGTCATTCTGTACCTAGCTAGGTCTATGTGCTATACATTATGTGATTGTTGTTGTAAATGCTTATTGGTTTAATACATGGGGGACATTTTGGTATCCATGGTGACAGTGACGTGCGTACTGTAGCGTGTTGTGTCATGGCGTACCTCTCTGAGGGTGGGGTCAGTGATGCTGTCCAGGCTGACAGAACTCTCGTAGGTCAGGTGGTGAAAGACGTTGAGGGCGCGCACTGCCTCAGGCCCTCGCTGCTTGTAGCCGAAAATAAGGTCAACCCACTGATGCAGCTGACACGACACAAACTCACTTTCCAGGGCCTGTCAGAACACAGAGACACACAGGCAAGGTGAGGAAAGGGGAAAGGTACCCGGCAGCATGAAAACACACACAACAAACAAACACCAACACAATAGTACACATTAAACACACATGCACATCATAGTGCACACAGCACAGGGAGGGTGGGTAAGGATCAATGCGTCCTGCCTGATATCAGCCAGCTATCACATATCTACTATCTATTGAACAAAAAAACTAGCTAGCATTCATGTTCAATATGTTAAACAGCGACAACAACAAAAGCAAGAGCACTAATACACAACAAGTGCAGTGATACGGCATAGTGGTATATCATTATGGTTGTGTAAACTTTGTTATAGCACTACGGTAGTGAACTCATTTAGTTATATCACTATGGTTGTGTAAACTTTGTTATAGCACTACGGTAGTGAACACATTTAGTCATATCACTCTGGCTGTGTAAACTTTGTTATAGCACTACGGTAGTGAACACATTTAGTTATATCACTATGGTTTTGTAAACTTTGTTATAGTACTACGGTAGTGAACACATTTAGTTATATCACTATGGTTTTGTAAACTTTGTTATAGCACTACGGTAGTGAACACATTTAGTTATATCACTATGGTTTTGTAAACTTTGTTATAGCACTACGGTAGTGAACACATTTAGTTATATCACTATGGTTTTGTAAACTTTGTTATAGCACTACGGTAGTGAACACATTTAGTCATATCACTATGGTTGTGTTAACTTTGTTATAGCTCTACGGTAGTGAATACATTTAGTCATATCACTATGGTAGTGTAAACATTGTGATGTTGCACTAATGTAGTGTAAACTGCGTTATAGCACTACGGTAGTGAACACATTTAGTCATATCACTATGGCAGTGTAAACATTGTTTTGTATCACTATTGTAGTGTAAACTGTGTTCTATCACTACGGTAGTGAACACATTCAGTCATATCACTATGGCAGTGTAAAAATTGTGTTGTATCACTATTGTAGTGTAAACTGTGTTCTATCACTACGGTAGTGAACACATTTAGTTATATCACTATGGTAGTGTAAACATTGTGTTGTATTACTACTGTAGTGTAAACTGTGTTCTATCACTACGGTAGTGAACACATTTAGTCATATCACTATGGTAGTGTAAATATTGTGTTGTATCACTATTGTAGGGTAAACTGTGTTGTATCACTACAGTAGTGAACACATTTAGTCATATCACTATGGTAGTGTAAACATTGTGTTGTAGCACTAATGTAGTGTAAATTGTGTTATAGCACTACGGAAGTGAACACATTTAGTCATATCACTACAGTAGTGTAAACGATTATTGAATCAATACAATGGTAGTGTGTATATTATGTGTATCACTATGTTGTGTGTACATTATCTTATATCATGATGGTAATGTACATATTGTGTTGTATCACTGTGGTAACATGTACATTTTGTTGTATCACTATGTTCATGTGTACATTAGGTTGTATCACCATGGTAGTATACAGATTGTGTTACAACATCATGGTGGTTATGGCCTTAATGTCCTTACTGTGTGTTACCCACTATATTGGTGCTATAGCAGATCTATATAGAGATATGCTGCAGGAATTGACACTTCCCCTTCCACAGGAGAATAACAACCTCTCCCAACACAGCACAGCTAGCTGAAGCACATAGACTAAGAGAGCTGAACATAGACCCAGAGAGCGGAACTTGCCACAGGGCATGTCACCATGATTGAATCTGGCACATGCAAAGATGGGAACTGGAGGGAGGAGGGGTGCAAGAATGGTTGGGAGGGTGGGGGGGAGGGTAGAAGGAGGAATGGAGAGAGAGAAAGAGAATAAAAGGTAACGTTAGAGGGAAAGCAGAAAATGAAGAACGTTTAAGTGAGAGACCTGATGGCAGAATCGTGAGGAAGATGGAGGGTAGGTAGCTATCAATGGATTCTGCATAGTGTTATTAATAACTTTATTAGAATATAAAAGGATAACACACTGTGCCCCCCTCCCCCATATCCCTGGGTGATGGGCTGATGTAGCTATCCAGGCAGTACAGAAGACGAGCAGAGCAGAGCACAGCAGAAGAGAGATTGGTGAAGGGTCACCTCTGCTTGCCACAAACTCGCACCCCTCCTTTTCTCAGCTTTGTACCTCCTGCTAAAAAGGTCAAGTGAGTTCCAACCCCTTTACCCTCCCGTCCAACCCCCAACAACATGTCCGGAAGCATTTTATTTTCTCTGATATCTGAGAAATGTACCGGACGACTGCTTTGCATTCATGACGCGCACTTCGTTTGGATTGCACAGGGTTGTTTGGCATATCAGCAGGGCATGTCCGCGTTTGCTGAGGATCGTGGCCTGCTCAGAGTGAGCTACAGTTACTGGGAAATAGAAACTCCTCGAGGCAGCCTTTATTTGGTTTTGGAGAGAGAAACCCCTCTCTGTGGGCATACTGTAAATTGGGATAATCAGTTTTGCCCAGTTTTAGAGTACACTTCCCTGATGTCCCTCATGAGGAATTCACAAGCAGTTTGGAAGTTTTGAAATCTGTAATTGTTTTTTTTCTTCCAGCCAATTTGGCAGGGAGCCAATTATTTCACCAGCTTTTCATTTTTTTTATTGGCCAAATGCCGGCTATAGCTGGTTAACAGAAGCCCTGTAGTAGGTACGTTTATAGGTTAGATCGAACAAGTCCAGTTGAAACTGGTTCCAGGTGCTTATCTTTATGTGCACATGCTACTGTGCAGAACAAACGAGAGAAAAGCCGAAAAACAGTCAAAAACCAACCATAAAACTATAATCCATAGATGACAGTTCCCATTCAGATCAGGACTGGCAGCCATTGCCAGCATACCCATGACTTTAACAGTCAAACTGCTTTATAAAATTCCTTCTATAAGTCAACGGCCACAGCACAACAAGCTGTTCTACATTTAGCACTCTAGTGCTGCCCAAACTGCTTGTGATTAAACTCAAAGTGCATGTGTGTTTAAATTGAGATGAGACGTACAGAACACCCTGCATTCTACCGCTGGCTTGCCTCTGAAGCAGAGCAGGGACAGCCCTGGTCAGTCCCAGGATGGGAAAACAGATGTTGCTGGAAGTGGCGTTGGGGGGCATGTAAGGGGAACTCAGTTCTAAGAATAAAATCCCAATCCCCAGGCAGTGAAGATAATTTTTCCCTGAATAGAGGGCTATCTTTTGGATGGGATGTTAAATGTGTGTCCTGACTCTGTGTTCACTAAAAATCCCATTAAACCTATGGTAAACGTAGCGGTGTTAAATCCATGTCATGGCTACATTTCCAACCGGCCCTTATTATGACCATGCCCACCCTCATCCCCAGCCTCCAATTGGTTCATTCCTGCCATCTGTAACAAAGGAAATGTGTAAATGACCTACTAAATATAAAATAAGTACTAAATGTATGCAATTAAAAATATATGCAAGTTGCCCTTGATATGAGTGTCGGCCAAATGTCTAAATTTATGTACATCAATAAATACAAATGTAAGTGAGCCTGTTTGTGCCACCATGCAGGATGGGAAGAGAGTCCGGTAGGGGGTGGAGATGGAGCACTAGATCTTTCTCTTTATACGTCTGTATGCTACACACACACACACACACACACACACACACACACACACACACACACACACACACACACACACACACACACACACACACACACACACACACACACACACACACACACACACACACAACCACACCCA
>JACXGI010021206.1:0-10574 GCA_016801175.1 Esox masquinongy | reverse complement strand
TCTGCCTGTGGGTCTGTCGGTCAGTTAGTCTGCCTGTGGGTCTATCGGTCTGTTAGTCTACCTATGGGTCTGTCGGTCGGTCCATTAGTCTGCCTGTGGGTCTGTCGGTCCGTTAGTCTGCCTGTGGGTCTGTCGGTCTGTTAGTCTGCCTGTGGGTCTGTCGGTTCGTTAGTCTGCCTGTGGGTCTGTCGGTCCGTTAGTCTGTCTGTGGGTCTGTCGGTTTGTTGGTCAGACATTTGGACGGTCTGTTGCTTTCTCTGTCGGTTTGTTGGTCGGACAGTTGGGCGGTCTTTTGCTTTCTCTGTGTGTCTATCAGTTTTTCAGTCTAACAGTGAAGGGTTGGCTGATCCCCTGGCACTAATAATTAATATTATGTGGAGAAGTACGCAGTGATTGAAAAACGTTATTTCATAATATTTGGCCTCCATATAGTAACTCTCTAAAAATATAATTAGTGAACTGTTTTTGAGATTGGCTGTAAATAAATGTACATCTTAATGGATCCACTGTAGACCTGTAAGACAAGCAGCTATTACAGCCCCAGCTATCAGTTCTCCTGAAGAATCCTAGTCTCTCTTTGTTGTTTGATGAATAAGCAAGCACGTCAAACCTTCCTTTACCTTCGGTAATTAACATGAAAAATACTGTCACAGTGCAACTCCTTAATTGGGCTCCAGGAGAGATATTTAGAATTTATCTTTAAGACTAGGAGATGACTTGGAGGAGAACAGCAAAGCACGTTTTTGAAATGTGGTTCTGCATCTACAATTAATCAGCTGATAGAAAACAAGTGATTTAGCAGCAGAGCTCATTCAGGGAGCCACTTCTCTCTAGTCACTTTAGGCCGCTACTGAAGGTAATGCTCTTTTAATCATCTTGCTGCAACATTAGGGTTCCCTCGTAACACACCGCTCAAATCAAAAAGAACCATTGCACACCGGGTGGATAATGTTTCTCTGGGTGCTCTGGAATAGGCTTTCAAATACGACATAATTAATGACGAGGCGGTAGGTAGAATGTCTGCAGCAGTCTGATTCCAAAGAGCTGGTTTTGGTTTTGGTGATTTACATAGTCACAGTGTCAGGTTGATGACATGATCTACAAAGCATTTGGAAAACAGAAAAAAAATGTTTTCTTATTTTCTGTAAAACTACCAATAATTTGTCTCTCTATACTCCACAAACCAAGTATGCACATGATCTGTGACTCAGCAGATTGTATTGGTATATTAGTGGGAGGTGAAACAGCGGGCAGACATCTGACCTCAGACAGCTTTGCTGACTACCACCACATCAATGACAAGGTTTATCCAGCATCAGGCCGGGCAACTCCAACGTCTGATCCGTGTGTACCTACCTGCTCCTACCTGCTCCTCTCTCATTATCTCCTACCTGCTCCTCCCTCATTATTTCCTACCCGCTCCTACCTCATTAGCTCCTACCTGCTTCTCCCTCATTATCTAGTACCCGCTTCTCCCTCATTATCGCCTACCCACTCCTCCCTCATTATCTCCTACCTGCTCCTACCTCATTAGCTCCTACCTGCTCCTCCCTCAGTATCTCCTACCTGCTCCTCCCTCATTATCTCCTACCCACTCCTCCCTCATTATCTCCTACCTGCTCCTCCTTCATTATCTCCTACCTGCTCCTCCTTCATTATCTCCTACCTGCTCCTCCCTCATTATCTCCTACCTGCTCCTCCCTCATTATCTCCTACCTGCTCCTCCCACCTCATCTCCTACCTGCTCCTCCCATCTCATCTCCTACCAGCTCTTCCCTCCTCATCTCCTCCCTCCTCATCTCCTTTCTGGTCTTCTCTGCTCCGCCCTAATCCCTTTGCCTGTGATGGTTTGCTCAGTGTACTGGAATGGGATAATAACTATCTTCGGGGGAGATATGAAGTCTTAACTATCTTCACGAGAGATATTGGGTCTTAACTATCATCATGGGAGATGTGGTCTTAACTACCTTCAGGGGATATTGTGTCTTAACTGTCTTCAAGACAGAAATTAAGTCTTAACTAGCTACAAGAGACATGGGGTTTTAAAGCTTTAGGAGAGATGGGATCTTAACTAGCTTGAGGAGAGATTGGGTCTTAACTTTCTTCAGGGGAGATGGAGTTATAGCATCAGGGGAGATAGAGTTATAGCATCAGGGGAGATGGAGTTTTAGCATCAGGGGAGATGGAGTTTTAGCATCAGGGGAGATAGAGTTATAGCATCAGGGGAGATGGAGTTTTAGCGTCAGGGGAGATGGAGTTTTAGCATCAGGGGAGATGGAGTTTTAGCATCAGGGGAGATGGAGTTTTAGCATCAGGGGAGATGGAGTTTTAGCATCAGGGGAGATGGAGTTTTAGCATCAGGGGAGATAGCGTTTTAGCGTCAGGGGAGATGAAGTTTTAGCATCAGGGGAGATGGAGTTTTAGCATCAGTGGTGATGGAGTTTTAGCATCAGGGGAGATGGCGTTTTAGCATCAAGGGAGATGGCGTTTTTAGCATCAGGGGAGATGGCGTTTTTAGCATCAGGGGAGATGGGGTTCTTACAGCTTTATGACAGATGGGTTACAGCATCAGGAACGATGGGTTCTGTAGCTTTCAGTAGAGAGATGGAGTTTAAACTAGCTTTAAGAGAGATGGGGTCTTTAGCTTTAGAAAAGAGATGGTATCTCATAACTTCAGGAAAGAGATGGGGTTTGAAGTAGCTTTGGGAGATAGATGGTTTCTTACAGCATCAGCAGAGTAGGGGTCTTAACTAGCTTCAGGAGAGATGAGTTCTTTAACTTTGGAAGAGAAGCAAGTCATAAATGTGTCTTCCAAGGGTCCTCCAAATCTGGATAAAGGTCTATTCCATTGAAATACCCCCCATCTAACACAGACACACAGACACACACATACACACACACACACACACACACACACACACACACACATACACACACACTCAGACGCACACACACACACACACACACACAGAGCAAATGGTCAGCTCAGGGATCGGCACACACAGCTGAGAGGTGAGACAGGTCCTGGAATGTTGTGAGGTGTTATGGAGTTTTAAATATACTATATTGGCCTTACGTTCATGAAAGAGGCTGAAGTTGGAACAGATTTCAAACTGTTTGGGCAGAAATGCCTCATCACGGCAAGAGACTGCTGCTAATATCGATTTGGACCTCGATAAGATTGATAAGAGATGATTGACCTCTTGAAGAGGGATTTTTAGGAGAGCCCTCAGGATCGTTTGAACCTGCCAAGGCGTGTGGGTTCCTCCTCTGACAGCCATGGAGGTGAGTGTGCAACCTGTGGGTATTGTGTGTGTTTTTGTGTGTGTTTGTGTGAGAGAGAGAGGTATGGTCACCAGGCCCTCCTCTGTGCTCCTCTGTGCTCCTCCTCTGTGCTCCTCTCCACTGTATGTCTCCAGATGAGCCTGCTGTTCCCTGCTGAGGTCTTCTGAAGCTTTCAGAAATCAGAGACCCTTGATGTGGACCTCCGCCTGATGCCTCAAGCATGCCTGACCCTAACGTAAATCCTAAACTTCATCCAAATCCTAACCCTAATCCTGAACCTAAACCTCATCCTAACCCTGAAGTTCGACCGAATCCTTACCCTGATTCTAAACCCAGTTCACTTCCAGCCTGCCTGGGACAGAAAACAAAACACAACCTCGGGCGAATCACTTTAAATATGCCATTCTGTTGCACAGAGACATTCTGAACATTGCCTGGTCTGTTGGATCATTGGCACCCCCCTCCCCTGAACAATACTACACACACACACACACACACACACACACACACACACCACCAGACCAGGGAGAGAGTGCAGGCTGGGGAGTCAGACCACCCTGGGACTGTCCAGCGAGCCCTGTTGCCCTGCCTACACCTGCCATAAAACTTAAAAGCTATGGTCCCTTCCAGGGCTTTGAAGTGTTCAAAGCATAGCAGGCTGACCTCTGACGCGACTCCGGCCGCAACACATGTTCCTGGTCCACGTATAAACGCAGCCTCCCGGCCTGGACAGCAGACAGGGGTGGACAGGCCAGGATTGTTTACCTACATATGTGAGATGTAAGGATCCATGCATAGCAACCATCCGTGGCCTGACTGACCGTGAGGACCCAGACCGTGGCTGTGGGCTCCCTACGGTGCCTGGGAAAAGAACAAGGACCTCATGGACGTGAGGGTGTGCTTCCCCATTGGCCGGCCGTGTGTTCAACACTCTGGGAACCCTGCGGTCACCACAATAACATCTCTCTCTTCTCTTTCACATTAACTCATTTATTCCACATGTAAGGCTGGAGTGTTCGGGAAAAGGCCTCTATTCTTTTAGGACTGGACTCAGTCTTTAGAAAAAGCCTAAATTATTTTAGGGCTGGACTCAGTTTTCAGAGAAGGGCTCTATTCTTGTAAGGCTGGACTTAGTCTTCAGAAAAAAGACTGTAATTCTTTTAGGGCTGGACTGAGTCTTTAAAAGAAAGGCCCCTATGTTGGTTCAGTCGAAAATGACCATTTAGTTTCTGTAATATTACCGGTGACAATTTAACAGAACAGATTGAATGCAGCCCTTAGATGGACAGACCATTTCACAGAAACATGATTGAAGCATTTGGTTAATTGCACTTTATTTGGCCAACAAACGTGCATGTTTAAAGATATAACTTCTGAGAAATGCTTCTGCTCGCTAACATGAAATCAAAAACAAAACTTCTCCATCAGTTGTGTGCCTAGTAAGTCATAAACACCTGTCCACATATTTGTTTTAACATGCTGTCGGTCTTTATTAGAAATGATATATTTAACGGAACACCAAAGCCTATTATCACATGTAATCAATATACATACCACATGTACTTATCACGCTGGTAAATGTCAAATGCAGCCAGCTGAATTTTATAGCCAGCTTTGGGTGGTTACAATTTCACTGCCTGAACGATAGAGACAGAATAGCAACATGACTTGTTTTATGAATACATTTATAGACAAATTGTCTCATTCATACTAGCCTATAGTGAGCTCAATAGCTTAAGGGCCCTCTTAAGTCAGTAGAGCAGGATCTGCTTAGTTCTGTGACATTTAAAGGCCATTTTATCGTGGAGACAGCATTCACTGAAATCATGTATACATCGGCCCAATTGGAAATTACCTTTAAAGGGTAAATGCGTTAAAACAAGTCTCTTCCTAAGCTGAAACATGTATTCTAATGTAAGGGAAATGTGTGAATAATAATAATTCTTGTCAGAAGGCAGTCTGTTTCAAATCATTGTTTTGTTACCTTAAATATATTGTTACGGTAAATGTTTTGTTACCTTAAATGTATTGTTACTGTAAATGTATTGTTACTGTAAATGTTTTTCTACCTTAAATGTATTGTTACTGTAAATGTTTTGTTACCTTAAATGTTTTGTTACTGTAAATGCAAATATCCTGAACGCATGAAGGCTATTAAAAAGACTAATCTAACAATCTCTCATCCAGCATTGTTGCCTAGGTTGCCTTGCTAGTGAGCTTCAGGGTGTTATCTTAGCACTGGTAGCAATGGGAACAAACAAAGGGATTTGTTATTATGGTATTCCGCATAATGAAGAAGTCATTCACATCTCATGCGAGATACTGTAACACCCATTACATACCAACAATCCAACCTTGACAGGCCTTTTCGATATATCTGGCATTGTCAAAACCCAGAGGACTGCTAACAGCCGTAAGCAACCCACCTAGTCAAGAGTTCATTTCAAAAACAACATCAAGGAATTTCTTTAATTCAAGTTTGATCTGCTGATGGTTGCCAGCCAGAGGCTGCAAGTGTTTTGTAATTCTAATGATTCAGGGTTTCCTAATTTGTATAAACAAAAAGAAGAAAGATTTACATTGTCATTCATTTTATATAAACTATAAAGTCATGACTAGTTCCTTTTCAGGCATTATTTTCATGTCATGGTTATTGCTAAACTACTTCCATTAACCACTTAATCAGGCAATATACAGTAGCTGAAACATTTGGTCAAATGGGGAACAGGTAAGTACAGTTCTTACATTGTCACTGCACTACAACAGCATAAATCATCAAGATATACTGGAAGATACAATATATATTTCTCAAAACTCTCATAAACAACAACAGTTGAGTTAAAACTCTCAACAATTATCAACTGAGTTAGCTATTAACTTGCATTATTAAGAGAATACAGTCCAGCTTGCACTTTAAAAGGCATTTCATCGATTGTAATTTCCAAATTTTAAATTCCTCTAAAACAGACCTCGGCTCTCTAAATTTTGGGTTTCTTTTCCACAAACTGCCAGCTCAAAAGTTTAACTTAAAAGTTATTTCATTTCAACATTTCAAGCCCATTCTTACTGAATACTATGTTAGCTTTGGCTAACAGCTTTGTTAATATTTACCTTAGCTTTCAAGGGTTCCTGAAGTGTGTAGCCACACATTTAGTATAGTTTTATGAGAATCTGTAACATAAAAATAAAAGTTCACTTTTTTATCACAACGGGGGCCCCATTCCTAACACCTAATGGTTGATCTGCCATTGGGTTTGAAGTTAGGAATGTCCAGTTACTTCCTAATAAAGAGCTTCATTGCTGATCAAGGCATGGAAATAACACAATAACCAAATGTCTCAATAGAAACTTCTACTTTTTGTACCTCTCAGGTATAGAAAACCCTTTTACCACATTGATCATTTATGATACGTTTTTGTTTCTCTATTTGGCTATTTACAAGTGTTTTTTTTTTTTAAAGACCATGCACACTTTGTTATTCAGTGGAATAACACAGGAAAAAAACAAATATTTCATGAAGCGCAGAACCTCATGCAATAGAAAATAGAAAACAATAGAAAACCTGCTGGTGTTCACTACCAGTGACAGTAGAATCCTCTACAGTTAACTATGGACTCAGTTACAGATGGATTCAGTTGCCTATAGACTCAGTAAAGTATAGACTCAGTTAACTACTGACTCAGTTAATTATAAACTCAGTCAAATATAGACTCAGTTGACTACTGACACAGTGATAGTAGAATCCTCTACAGTTAACTATAGACTCAGTGAACTATAGACTCAGTAAACTACAGACTCAGTTACAGATTGACTCAGTTAAATATAGACTCAATTAACTATAGACTCACTTACAGATAGACTAAATTACATATAGACTCAGTAAATTATAAACTCAGTTAACTACGGACTCAGTTAACTATAAACACAGTCAAATATAGACTCAGTTAACTATAGACTCAGTTAGAGATAGACTTGGTTACCTATAGACTTAGTAAATTATAGACTCAGTTAGCTACTGACTCAGTTAACTATTAACTCAGTTAACTATTAACTCAGTGAACTTTAGACTCAGTTAACTATAGACTCAGTTACAGATAGACTTGGCTACTTACAGACTTAGTAAATTACAGACTCAGTTAACTATTGACTCAGTTAACTATAAACTCAGTAAATTATAAACTCAGTAAATTATAGATTCAGTAAATTATATTCTCGGTTAACTACTGACTCGGTTAACTACTGACTCAGTTAACTATAGACTCAGTGAATTATAGACACAGTTCCCTTTGAGTCTACCTCTGGGGTCTAGCGGAGGCTGGTGGCTGAGTGGCCCACCCAGTCAAGCGGATGGACCTGCTAGGAGGGCCTGTCATGGTGTCTTTGACCAGGGGACTGACCAGTGACCTCAGGAATGTCCCATCAAAGAGCTTCCTCAGTGTGGGACAATGTTTCAAATGACTGCAGCAAGCCTGTCACCAGCACCTGACTAGAGTCATGCCACTTTGCTGACTGTGTGTGTGTGTGTATGTGTGTTTGTCAAAGAGGATGAAGAGATTGATGAAGGTTAAAAGGGAGTGAGGGGTGAGAGGGAGAGTCTGAAAACTGACATAAAAGCAGAACAGTGGGATCAGTATGAGAACAGCAAGAAATCAGTCTGGGATCAGTCTGGGATCAGACTGGGATCAGTTTGGGATCAGTCTGGGCGAGGTGCAGAAACAGACTAGAGAACCACCGGTAATAGTATGAAGGGTTAGAAAAGGTCAAGTTTCTGTCAACACCTCAGCTGTCTGTGCCATGACATAACCTTTGAACCCTGATGCATTTTAATCAGCAAAGCATTCTGAACCAACAGGGTCGAGTTTGAATCCTGCAGGTAAGGATCATCAGCCACCTGGGCACAAGACTTGATTTATATTGTAGAGTATAGGATGGGCTCAAATCCCACATCAGCTTCTATTAGACTGGTTTATACTGTAGAGTATAGGATGGGCTCAAATCCCACATCAGCTTCTATTAGACTGGTTTATACTGTAGAGTATAGGATGGGCTCAAATCCCACATCAGCTTCTATTATACTGGTTTATAGTGTAGAGTATAGAATGGGCTCAAATCCCACATCAGCTTCTATTAGACTGGTTTATACTGTAGAGTTTAGGATGGGCTCAAATCCCACCTTGTGTTCAACATTCATCAGCTTCTATTAGACTGGTTTATATTCTATTGAACATTTGGGAGCAGTTTTGAAAATCATGACCTGCATTTCAACAAATTGTTTGAATTACAGAATGCAAGAAAAATGGCACTGGTACTAACACTTAGATAAGTACACAAGTGAAATTATATTGACTTGAAATATCGAACAGAGTGGGAATAAATTTACCAGCTTGAGACAAAAATCGAAATAGGTATTAAAAGACTGAGATAAATCAAAATACATCAACACAGATGGTCTATCCGCTATTTTATCAGGGACAACTAAATCAATATCACCTTTTAAAATCATATCTTCAAGAAATTGATTTTGACAGAATGTAATACAGCTCCCAGAAAATGTGGCTGGATAAACTAAAAAAAATAAAACTGCACTAAACAAAACTTGTTCTTTTTTTAATAACATACCACTGATGATATATGGAAATTGATTATAATTATAATGACAGTGTGTATTTACATATTTTCTATTTTTCTGTTATTTTAAAAATGTCTATGATTAATTTAGGTTTTAATAACTTTTTAAGTCACTAAGACAGTCCTTAAGGAGAGAAAACATGTGAGTGCAACAACCAAACTTCCGTTCCCATTTCTAAGTCTTTTGCCCATAGTTAGAGTCGCATTCTTTCAGTGTGTCCATCCTATTCCTTCCTTTCAGCCAGTGGGACCCAGGGCATTAGCGCTTCATGGGGCTTTGTGCCCGCCAGACGGGGCTGTCTGTGACCACTACTCCCACTCCATTGAATGGGAGGGAAGAAGAGGGCTATGGGGCTGGAACGAGAGTGTTACCCACGCATGCAGAACATCCCTCTCTTTTTGTGCAGTGGGCTGGCGAGGGGGCAGCGGGGAGGACGCGGTCAGTCTATTCCAATAGAATAGAGGGCCGGGCAGCTGCCTCGAGCCCGACAAAAGGACTAGTCTTCTATTCGCTAGCTTCTGTTTACTTTGTGGTGTTTCTGGGCGCCATAAAGAACCTATGTCCTGCGCACATGCGTGTCAATCTAGCTGAATGGAGGAAGATAAAAATGCACTCTGCGGTCAATGGACTCAATTGAACCATCAACAGCTTTGAATGTATTTAGTGGGGTTATTAGGTAAACTAAATTGGTTATAGCTGACACGGTCAAAATAATTACTCTTTAGTAAAGATCAGATAATGGTTAGTTGTTATATGTAAGTTACCGTACGCTACTTATCAATTTAAAAATATTCATCCAATATTGAAATGGGTCCCATAAGAGTGCAGTGGTATTGGCACCGGATTAGTCTGCATTACAACTGAGCCGCTATTTCACCCAAACGTAACCTCAGTGGTGTTTAGTATTGTCTAATAATCACCGTCACTATTCAGAAGCAAACTGCAAAGGTCCTTCAATTAAACACCATCGTGTGTTCCATTTGGGTGTAGACTGAATTTCTGATAAGTATATTGTTCAGAATCACAATTGCACCAAATGAGTTGACTGCTAAGGGTTATGTTCAGCTACGCTCGTTTTTGGGGTGTTTAGCCGCGCTGTGTAGCCTTGCCAGGGGAGATGAGGCAGAGACCGACTGACTTGGGGAAAGACCAAGTCTTGCCAAGTGCTTAAAAGTCAACGTCTTCTATCTTTGATTCACAGATGCATATGCGCTCCCAAGAGCTCGCCTTTGATCTCTTTGATTTCCCTTCTCTTTCTACAACAGATCTGTTCTGCGCTAAAATGCTTTAGTTTTCCATAGAAACGAGTCCTTTCCGTCGGGATATTGATGTTTTCTTCGTCGCAGGGGTTATGATATGGTGAATCAGAATTTAAAAGCCCGGAACAATGGCAGTATTCATGGTTGTTTTTTTGTCTTTTGTTTAGGTTTTGCCTTGTTGTTCAAACCCACATTTCTCAAATGAATACAAATATTGTTTGTTCTGTTCAAGTCTGTCCGCGCTCCGTCACTTCAGCTGCTTTTCAACGATTAAACTCTTTGTAGAAGCAGCAGGTTGTTGAAGCGCCATTGAGCTATACTGTAGACTGCTATACCAAACCTCAGACAATAGTGTTGGCTTGAAAGAGAGGCCGCGCTCTCACTACACCCCCCCCCCCCCC
>JACXGI010021205.1:0-10409 GCA_016801175.1 Esox masquinongy | reverse complement strand
CGAAACCCCCCCCACCCCCACCCCCGACTCCATGGGGTTCCTCTGAAGACGATCCCTCCAGTCAGCGCCCCATGAATCAGCCCCTGTCACACACACACACACACACACACACACACCGCCCCCCGATACAGTCTCTCAACAGGTGTCCCTACTACGGTCCACAGTCCATTTCACCCCGCCCCTCACTATGAAAGGAGGACCTCGGTCGACAAGACAGGAAGGAATGTAATGTGGAAACGTCCCCCGCACTCTGATTGGCTGGGCGCAAACGAGCGCTCACCAGGGGCGAGGTCAGACGCCCAATTAATTGTGGCGGAACCAAAAGATGTTTTGGTTCTGTGGGGAAGCCTTGTGTAACTTCATGGTGTGAGTGTGTGTGAAAGTGTGTTTGAGAGTGTGCGTGTGTGTGTCTGTTTATATAAGAATGTGTGTGAGAGTCAGTGAGTGGTTGATTAACAAGACAGAGATAGAGGAAAGTGACAGATTGAGTGCCAAATTATGTTTGGAAAGGGCGTGTGGGGGGATAAAGAGAGAGATGGATGGAGTGAGAGAGGCATAAGTATTAGTAATATTGTTAAACCATCAGGGTCCTAACCAAGAGAGTGATAGAGATTATATTACAAATAGATATAGTTCCTACTATTTAACCTGCAGTGCCATTGAGGTAATCCCAATGTACTACAATTTAATCTTCCTGCTCCAATCAAATGACCTGGTTGGAGGTGTCATCAGGAGGGATCAGCCAATGTCGTAGGTCCCACCCACTTGACTACATTCAACTCCATTTTGCCACTAGAGGTCTCTATTCTTCTCCATGGTCCTGTGTCCTCCATCTCCCAGGGTAGTGATGGCCAAACGAGGTTTCATTGGCATTATTTTAGCAGCAAAGCAGGATATTACGCTGGCAGCATTCAGATTTTCTTTATCACAATAAAAGCCATCATTGAACTTTATAAGGCAATATAGTTAATCTAGTCTGTAAATAAAGAACAAGCAAGAACAGTATTGGAAAGGACATTAAACATAAAACGTACTAACTAGATTTTTAACGATATTGCCTTGTATACAGCTCTGGAAAAAATTAAGAGACACTGCACCTTTTTCTTTCCTTTCCAAAAAAGTTGAAAAGGAAAGTTTTGAGTGAGGAACAGAAGCATTCAATTTGCAGAGGTCTCAATTTTTCAATGATGGCTTTTATTTTGAAAAAGAAAATCTGAGTTAGCACTGCTAGCATAATATCCTGCTGCCAGAAGAACGGTAATGAAGCCTCATATGGCCATTACTACCCAAGGGTAACTGAAAGCCAGCTAGAAGACCAGACACATCAAGCTACATCACAACTACAGGACAACTACATTTCTCACAGTGTCCCCTTCAACAACACAGTCTAATGTCTCCTATCGGGACTTTTCTCACAGTGCCCCCTTCAACAACACTGTCTAATGTCTCCTACAGGGACTTTTCCAAATTCTCCAAAAACGGATGAAACCAAATGACTGGCGGCCAGTTACAGGGCTCTCACCACTGTTTAATATTAATTTTGTGTTCATTAAAATATATCACTATAGATAAGAGGTCAAGGTGATCTGATTCCTAATGACTAGTGAAAGGCCCTTTCTTCTTTTCCTTGAAGCACTGAGAAAAACTCTCTGACTGTGAAATGTTGCCGACTCATCTAGCCATGTTAAGATTATGCATCAACCTCAACACATCCTGGACTGTCGGCTAAAACTGAAAATGCAGTTCAAGTTGCATCCTATTCCCTAGTTAGTGCACTATTTATGACCCGGAAACACATGGCTCTGGTTGAAGGCAGGGCACTAACACATGAGGGCCATTTGGAAGATATTCATTGCTGCAGAACTTTGCGTCACCTCAGAAGACCAGAGACGTGTCCCCCAGGAACCTCCAAATTCTACAGAACAACATTAACTACCATAGCTATGCAGATGATACTCAAATATATATGGCTCTCGAACCGTATGACAACAGCTCAAAAGACTCTCTGTGTCACTGTATAGAGCACATAAATACCTGGATGAAACAAAATTGTCTACAATTAAACCAAGATAAAACAGAGATTATTGTGTTTGGCAACAAAGGTAAGAGAACTAGTATTAGTAAAGAGCTGGATTCTCGGGCCCTAAAAACCAGGGACCAAGTGCGTAATCTTGGTGTTCTGATAGACTCAGACCTCACATTTAACTGTCATATCAAAGCGGTCACCAAAACAGCATTCTATCATCTTAAAAATATAGCCAGAATCATGGGCTTGGTGTCCCAAAAAGACCAAGAGAAGCTCATCCATGCTTTTATCTCTAGTAGGGTTGACTACTGTAATGGCCTCTTAACTGGACTCCCCAAAAAGACTGTAAAACAGCTGCAGCTCATTCAGAATTCTGCTACTAGAATGTTAACCAGGACCAAGAGAACAGAGCACATCACTCCGGTTCTTAAATCTTTGCATTGGGTTCCAGTCAGTTACAGAATAGATTTTGAAGTGGTGCTTTTAGTTTATAAATCACTGAATGGTTTAGGCCCCGAATACATTTCTGATATGTATGAAGAGTATAAACCGAGTAGGGCTCTTAGACCCATGAACACAGGTCAGCTAGTAGAGCCCAGAGTCCAAACTAAACATGGAGATGCTGCGTTTAGCATTTATGCTGTACACAACTGGAATAAACTAACAGAAGATCTTAGACGTGCCCCAAACGTATACATTTTTAAATCCAGGTTAAAACACTTCTGTTTTCACGCGCCTATGACTGAGCACTTAAACTTAACAACACTGTTTAGCCTTACAGCTTTTATAGCTTCCTCATGGAATATTTCTATTTTCTTATTCAATGTTTATTATTATGTATTTTTATATTTCTCTCTTTCTTTGTAAAGCACATTGAAATGCTGCTATGTTTTTATTTTGTTTTCATTATATTTTCTTATTCTATGTTTTTATTTAGTTGTTATTCTATTTCTATTTTTCTATGTTTTACCAATCGTTTTTTCTGTAATACAAGTTCTGTGTAACCTCTGTGTAAATGTAACAATCTGCTGATGACGGATAATGCAAGTTCTTGTGCTGCTGTTTAGACATCGATGTGGTATTATCTCACAAAAGGACTGACGAGTTTATCCAAGCGCTGTTGTGGCAACTGCAATTCATTGAGGATGAATATTAAATGCATGTACAGACATGTCATAAATGTCCCCCTGGAAACAGCTGGATAAGACTTCGATGCAGAGATTATTTCACGAAGGGACAGACGGGTTCATCCAAGCACTGGAGTGCGAGGATTGAGATACCGGGGTGGAGAGTCCCCCTGAAGGGTGGTTAGAGAATTGTAACAATCTGACTGTTTTTTTTATTCTATTGCATATTGCATTGTATAGCATATTGAATTGCTTCTATGCATGAATTGTGCTATATAAATAAACTTGCTTGCTTGCTTAGAGCCCCAGCTGAAGACCGCATGCTAGGAGGAACACACACACACACACACACACACACACACACACACACACACACACACACACACACACACACAAAGCCTCGCACGCTGCGCCATGGACAGCAGACAACAATCGCCTTGTCACATTCAATTGTCCCGGGCCCATGTTGCTGAAGCGACACCTGACAAATTCTGATAGGCTACAGCCACTGGTCAAGACCTCTGATAGGCTACAGCCACTGGTCAAGACCTCTGATAGGCTACAGCCACTGGTCAAGACCTCTGATAGGCTACAGCCACTGGTCAAGTCCTCTGATAGGCTACAGCCACTGGTCAAGTCCTCTGATAGGCTACAGCTGTGGGCCCAGGGGTTTGTTAGTGGTCCCCAGCTGTGTTACTTTAGGCCTCTGGCAACACAGTCAGCCTACTGTACCAAGTCTAATAGAGAATTCACTCTGGTTGAATATCCAGTCTGCTCACCAAGTTTAACAAGCAGGAATATGAGGATTCATGGAAAAATAGCAAATAAGCCTGTTTGACCTCCATCCCAGAGAGCAGTGTGACTGTGTGTGTGTGTGTTTGAGTGTTGATGTGTGTGTACCTGTGTGCGTGTGTGTTTGTGCATTGACGTGTGTGTGTGTGTGTGTGTGTGTTGATGTGTGTGTGACTGTGTGTGAATGATTGTGTGTGTGTGTTAATGTGTGTGTACCTGTGTGTTGATGTGTGTGTGACTGTGTTGATGTGTGTGTTTATGTGTGTGTGGTGATGTGTGTGTACCTGTGTGTTTATGTGTGTGTGACTGTGTGTGTGTGTACCTGTGTGTGTGTGACTGTGTGTGTGTGGTCAGTCCAGGTAGAACTTGTGAGGGACCATGGAGGACGGTTTCATAACCATGTGAACTATATATATATATATATATATATATATATATATATATATATATATAGCTCCGGAAAATTAAGAGACCACTGCACCTTTTTCTTTCCTTTCCAAAAAAGTGGAAAAGGAAAGTTTTGAGTGAGGAACAGAATCTTTCAATTTGCAGTGGTCTCTTAATTTTAACCCTTCTGTTCCTCACTCAAAACCTTCCTTTCCAACTTCTCTGGAAAGGAAAGAAAAAGGTGCCGTCTCTTAATTTTTTCCAGAGCTGTGTGTATGTATATATATACACACACACACACACACACACATACATACATACATGCATACATATATATATCTTGAATATATAGACATAACTGTGTATGTCTATGGCTCTAGTCGGAGGCTAGTTCCTAACCCTAAGACAGTCCCTAGTCCCTAACTTGTCCCTAGTCCCAGGGAGGACATATGCTGTGCAGAAGGCTCAGACAGGGGAGATGGCATATGAGGTCAGAGGTCGCATCCAGCAGTAACTCTCTGCCACACACACAGACACAAACACAAGAATGCACACACATACAAACACAAAAATGCACACACATACAAACAGTTTGCACACACGTGTCCTCCAGGAATGTCTGGGGCCAAGGGTCATGGCAGAGTTTGTGTGTGTGTATTTGTATGTGCATTTGTGTGTGCGTGTGTGTATTTGTGTGTTTAAGTGTTGATTCATACCCGCATTCTTCATTAACAGCTTGGCCTGCATAATCAGCCAAGGTCTGGTCTGCATGTTTAAACTCACTCTCCATACACACGACAACCCCAGCGTCTACGATAGGTTCTGTTGTCCATGAGGGTCAACGAGGAGGTCACCCCCTCGGATGGGCATTACATTGTTCCTCCCGACTGTCCTTTGAAGACTGCCGTGCATACAAGGCGCGATCATGGGTTCTGGGGTTCTTAGGGTGCCATCGCCGTAACAACAACAGAGTCTGGCCAGAAGCTTCCATTGTAACCGTTGGTATCAGCCCTTTTGGCAACAGCAGCTGGCTGGTGATAGGCTATATAGCATAACTCAGTGATCGGTATTAGCCAATGATCAGTACACTGTCTTCACACACACACACACACACACACACACACACACACACACACACACCATATGAGTACATTAACTGTCGCTGACCAGGGGTCCCGGCTATGTTCTGCAGCTGTGTGGTCGAACTGGATGGGCCCATAGAGTTGCTTAGAGGAACCTAGATAGACTGGGTTTTAGCAACGACAATCCCAACGATGGCGGACTTTAACCACCATTTTAAAGTGAACAGACTTGGGATGTCTTGGGAACGATTAGCCGTGACCAAATACAGATACTGACGTTCTTTATAGTAGGCTTTCTGGGCACAACAAAAATGCAGTCACAACAGAAGCAGAAAATATTTGGTTATAAAGGAATATGCAACCCAAGCCGTCACAACCATATAAAGATGAATCCTCTATCAACCTCTATGGCTGGACTCACTGAGCTGGGCTGGAGCCCGGTGACGCGGCAGTGCTAGCCCCCGTCAGTCAGAAAGGCTTCATTAAAGTGGGTGAGAGGACATGGAGGCTTTGAAGGAGAGGGGAACAGAGAGGCGTGCTATGTTTAGATTAGATAAATGTAAGCAACAGGTTTTCTGCTTGGGAGGAGCAGGACAAAGAACCACCTCTTCAATACAGCGAGCTTGGGACTGGACAGCGCCATCTGACTGGCTGTCTCACACACACACGCACGCACACACACACGCACACATGGACGGACAGAGAGGAGAGAATGTACTGTTGTGTTGTGCCGTGTGTCCATTTTGTGTGATATGTTGTACGTGCGTGTGTATTTGTGTTGTGTTATAGACAGCAGTGATTCTTATTAGAGACATTAACTGGTCCAGAGCAGCTGAAGCCCTTAAAATATTAAGAGATTAATGATTAATTAAACTCTATGGAGGCTGATTACTGATCAATTCAACTATATGGAGGCTGATTACTGATCAATAAAACTATATGAAGGCTGATTACTGATCAATTAAACTATATGAAGGCTGATTACTGATCAATTAAACTATATGAAGGCTGATTACTGATCAATTAAACCATATGAAGGTTGATTACTATCAATTAAACTATAGAAAGGATGATTACTGATCAATTAAACTATATGAAGGCGGCTGCCAAGGAATAATTCATGTTAATTCCTTTCTCCAGACATCAATGGAATTCGAAAGAAAGCATGTTGCACAAATTCTCATTATGCACATTAACAAAGCAACACCTTAACTCCTCATTCAGATTTACTTGATTGGTAGAAAAGTACAGAAGAGATCCTCCCTGTACAGTTTTTTATTTTTTCTCTTCAAAAACACAACATGGGAGATGTACATTCAGGCATTCTTTTGAATGCATCCTGCATTAGATTACTGTTAATCAGATGAATGCATCCTACATTAGATTACTGTTAACCAGATGCATGCATCCTGCATTAGATTACTGTTAACCAGATGAATGCATCCAGCATTAGATTACTGTTAACCAGATGAATGCATCCTGGATTAGATTACTGTTAACCAGATGAATGCATCCTGCATTAGATTACTGTTAACCAGATGAATGCATCCTGCATTAGATTACTGTTAACCATAACCTGGGAGGGATAAAACACAACCAACACTACCGAATTACAACTGAGACCAGCCCAATGAAGGGCCAACTGGGCAGGAGGAACCTCCCATGATTCTGCATAGGGAGGCAGGATGCCTGACTATTAAGGCAACAAAATAAAGCCAGTCTATGGTAAAGCGTGTAAACACTACACAAACTGTGTAAACACTACACAAACTGTGCAAACACTACACAAACTGTGCAAACACTACACAAATGGTGTGAATACAAGAAAAACACTACATAATCATTAAACAATCTGTGTAAACACAACACAAGTGGTGTAAGTACAAAACGAACACTACAAAATCATGACCCAAACTGTGTAAATACTGCAAAAAAAATCAGAAAATGAAAGTCTCCTTAGCATTCACTGAGTGGTGGAAATGTATACAGTACTAAGGATGTCACCATACCAGAATTTTGAACTTAGATATGATACCAATTAAATAACACAATTGTCCATATCCACTTCGATACCTCAAAAAAAAAAAAATTTTACTTTTTACTAATAACTGCCATTAAAGTATAATTCACTACTTTTTAAGGAAAATTCCAAAACAGTTTTAAAAGAATCAGCATATACAATAACCTTTAATATGATAACCTGGGTTAATTCTCCGACCAAACATGCTTTCAGATTTCACAAAATAATATAGCTGTCAAATAATACATTTTAAACAAATCTAACATGGTCGGTGCCACCAGGCAGAAACAATAGTAGTGGTGACACCTCCCCAACTTTCTCACTAGGAAATGCTGCCAACCCAATAAACTTGGTTTGCTCTTTAAGACGACACAAACTTTCAACTGGTTTTCCCAAATGGAGTCAGAATCAAGACCTGAGCCATCTCCTGAGGGGTTTGAGTGGCTAACATTTTCTACAGGTAGTCCTTTCTGCCAGCCACTGTGCATCAACACTGTTGTTGCTTACTCTTTTGAGTTTTAGGCTAGGTATCTGAAAAGCAATTTGTGGCAAATGCTGATGTAAAAAGGGCATTAGAAAATACATTTCACTGACTGATGCTAGCTAGACTACATACTTGTTACATTTATTTCAACTAAATGTACTTCAGGTGGCAAGAAAATTAACATGAACGCATATAAGCAGCCAGGGGTTGTTGAATTCATGAGGGAAATAGCCTGATGTGAATCCTCTACTGCTGACTTTCATCTGAGAGGGTTAACAGAGCAAAGCAGAGTTGGCAGGGTGCAAGAAAAAAACACAATGTCATTGTAATAGTTAAAGTGTATTTAGCTCTCTCCTTGCTTCTAAAATAGATGGTTTGCCTCAAAGCATATGCTCGCGATGGTCTGGGTCCTCACCTAGCAAGACATGCTTAGTTAACTGTGAGCATGAGCAATCAGTGGGAGAAACCTTGTCTCTATTAGATATTAGACCAATTAGATGGAAATGTTTTTTAGGACAAATCTCCACCTGTCGTTGTACATTACTTCAGGCACTGTTTGCAAACTTTTGAGTGGCTGCTGGTTTTCCCTGCACATCTCTACACCCATCCAGCAGTTCTGTCGACTAACAGTGGTTCGTAGGAGGTGCTGAATTCTTTCCGTCTGACGCAAACTTACGACACAAGCATTTACTCTCAGTTACAATCAATACCACTGAACGTATGAAAAATTCAGATCAGATGTGCTTTTTAGTTTTAAATTTGGTACCAAAGTGCAATGGAAGAAGAGACTCTGGTGACATCCTTATACAGTAGGCCACAGCTTGATCCCCCTCCCCAAGTGTATGGTTGGTTATTTAGCCTACTTGGTCGTGGCTAGCTTGGATGGAGCTCCCGATGCCGTGGAAAGACATCTGAACAGGCGTGAGGGTCAGGTAGGTCATGAAGTCCTTACCGTTCTGGCCATCACTGTACTGCACCTGTACGACAGTGGACAGACAGGAAAACATGTAACTATTTTAACAGTTCGTGTTGAGACCATGGTTTCCTTGCAAATGAGCTCTGCAGGGTACGCAAATAACAAATACCAAAGAGAACAAGCAGTGAACCCCCAGGACAGGAAGTTAAACCACTGGACAGGAAGTACATCTTCTGGACAGGAAGTACACCTACTGGGAAAAAAATTACACCCTGGGCAGGACGTTTTGGCATGATCTAGCAAAGGTATTAAAAACTAAGATATGTAAAAACTATTTCTGTGTAATCCTAGATAACACATGTAGGCTATGTCAGGATGATGTTAGCTAGCTAAGCTAATTATTGTATTGGGGTCCAATGGCAGTCAAGCTGAACATATAGACCATCAAATCAAAGGCAATAAGTTTGTCACTTCCACAAGACTGAAGTAATGCTAGTTATGGCTACTAGCGACATGTGCTCAAATCTGGGTTTAGCATTTGCAGTTGAGAAAATAAAAAACTAAGGATGATTTATTAAATTCTGTCATTGACTTTTTGCACCAGGAAGCGCGGTTCTGGCCAGTCTATATTATCACTAGGAAGCCTGGTTCTGGCCAGTCTATTATCACCAGGAAGCCTGGTTCTGGCCGGTCTACATTATCACTAGGAAGGCCGGTTCTGGCCAGTCTACATTATCACCAGGAAGCATGGTTCTAGCCAGTCTACATAATCACCAGGAAGCCTGGTTCTGGCAAGTATACATTATCACCAGGAAGCCTGGTTCTAGCCAGTCTACATAATCACCAGGAAGCCTGGTTCTGGCAAGTATACATTATCACCAGGAAGCCTGCTTCTAGCCAGTCTACATAATCACCAGGAAGCCTGGTTCTGGCAAGTCTACATTATCACCAGGAAGCCTGGTTCTGGCAAGTCTACATTATCATCAGGAACCAGAGTTTTCTGGTCATGTGGACCCACTCCAGCAGGGCTGTGATCTTCAGTGTACGCCCGGAAGCATAGACCCACCAATCCGCACACTCACACATGCATGTTGTAGCTGTTTAACATTACTGCAAAAGTACAATATGACAAAAATATAGATAAACACTCAATCTGTTCCACTCAAAGCCGTTTCACTCACACTGCCAACACCACCAAAAGAGAGACAGAGAGAAAAAGAGAGTAAGTAAATCTTGCGTAACTAATTGCTATCAAAGACCGTTTGTGGCCAAATCCTCCCTTCCGCTAATGATGGCTGGGGTGTGCGTATGAATGTGTATGTGGTGAGTGCGTTTGGAACTGTGAGTGCGTGTGTGTGTGTTGCTCGACGTGTAAAAGTGTGCACATATCCGCGTGTGTCGGTTGTGTGCTCGTCAAATACTGTGAGTTTGTGTAAGTGATGACATCATGGGCGACCTCTCATCCTGATAGGTTAACTAGGCAGCATTCCACAAAGCTCTGCAAACACGCCTTTAATGACATTATGCTCCTCAGAGACTGTGTTCTGGACCAAACACACACCAACGCACGCACGC
>JACXGI010021204.1:0-10419 GCA_016801175.1 Esox masquinongy | reverse complement strand
GGGGCAGTATGGGGGTACTACCAGTGATGAGGGCAGTATGGGGGTACTACTGGTGGTGGGGGCAATATGGAGGTACTACCTGCGATGAGGGCAGTATGGGGTACTACCGGTGGTAGGGCAGTATGGGGGTATTACCTGTGGTGGGGACTGTATGGGGGTACTACCTACGATGAGGGCAGGATGGGGTACTACCGGTGGTGGGGACAGTATGGGGTTACTACCGGTGATGGGGGCAGTATGGGGGTACTACCAGTGATGAGGGCAGTATGGGGGTACTACTGGTGGTGGGGGCAATATGGAGGTACTACCTGCGATGAGGGCAGTATGGGGTACTACCGGTGGTAGGGCAGTATGGGGGTATTACCTGTGGTGGGGACTGTATGGGGGTACTACCTGTGGTGGGGACAGTATGAGGGTACTACCGGCGATGGGGGCAGTATGGGGGTACTACCAGTGATGAGGGCAGTATGGGGGTACTACTGGTGGTGGCGGCAATATGGGGGTACTATCTGCGATGAGATAGTACCCCCACTGGTGGGGACAGTATGAGGGTACTACCGGCGATGGGGGCAGTATGGGGGTACTACCTGCGCTGTCCGTTGTGGCTGTTCCATCAGGTTGAGGTCGGGAGTGGACTGGCGATGGTTGCTCAATACGTCCTCTTTTTATAGCTTGATTCATGAGGGACAATCTTTGGTAATTCAATGCTAAATAGGCTATAACTAAGAAAAGGGTGTTATTCGAACGTACACTGTAGGTAAATACACCGATCAGCCATAACATTATGACCACTGACAGGTGAAGTGAATAACACTGATAATCTCGTTATCATGGCACCTGTCAGTGGGTGGGATATATTAGGCAGCAAGTGAACATTCTATCAAAGTTGATGTGTTAGAAGCAGGAAAAATGGGCAAGCGTAAGGATCTGAGCGACTTTGACAAGGGTCAAATTGTGATGGCTAGATGACTGGGTCAGAGCATCTCCAAAACTGCAGTCCTTGTGGGGTGCTCCTGGTCTGCAGTAGTCAGTACCTATCAAAAGTGGTCCAAGGAAGGAAAAGTGGTGAACCGGCGACAGGGTCATGGGCGGCCAAGGCTCATTGATGCACATGGGGAGTGAAGGCTAGCCCATGTGGTCCGATCCAACAGACGAGATACTGTAGCTCAGATTGCTGAAAAAGTTAATGCTGGTACTGATAGAACAGTCGCTGAACACACAGTTCATCTCAGTTTGTTGCGTTATGGGGCTGCGTAGCCGCAGACCAGTCAGGGTGCCTTACCTCTGTACCACTGCCGAAAGCACCTAAAATGGGCACATGAGCATCAGAACTGGACCATGGAGCAATGGAAGAAGGTGGTCTGGTCTGATGAATCACGTTTCCTTTTACATCACATGGATGGCCGGGTGTGTGTGCGTCGCTTACCTGGAGAACACTTGGCACCAGGATGCACTATGGGAAGAAGGCAAGCCGGCGGATGCAGTGTGATGCTTTGGGCAATGATCTGCTGGGAAACCTTGGGTCCTGCCATTCATGTGGATGTTACTTTGACACGTACCACCTACCTAAGCATTGTTGCAGACCATGTGCACCCTTTCATGGCAACGGTATTCCCTGATGGCATTGGCCTCTTTCAGCAGGATAATGCGCCTTGCCACAAAGCAAAAATGGTTCAGGAATGGTTTGAGGAACACAACGAGTTCAAGGTGTTGACTTGGCCTCCAAATTCCCCAAATCTCAATCCAATCAAGGATCTGTGGGATGTGCTGGACAAACAAGTCCGATCTATGGAGGCCCCACCTCGCAACTTACAGGACTTGAAGGATCTGCTGCTAACGTCTTGGTGCCAGATACCACAGCACACCTTCAGAGGTCTAGTGGAGTCCATGCCTCGACAGGTCTGGGCTGTTTTGGCAGCAAAAGGGGGACCCACACAATATTAGGCAGGTGGTCATAATGTTATGGCTGATCGGTGTACAATTTGAATATAGCGAGACTACTCTATGATTGGTTAATGGATGCAATGATGTCTTATAGGACATACTCTACACGTATATGTACTGTTTCATAGCCACAGCAAAATAACAAAATTCATTGTTGATTGCAGAGTCGTTAAATTATAATCTCTGTAGATGGCTCTGGATTGAATCGCAATAATTATAATATTTTACATGTTTTTCTTCTGTTTCATGGCAACTACAGATGGACAATATTATTGGGTATTGTTTTGATCCAGATCCATACAAATTTTTAGGTGGGCCAATAAGTAGTCAGGTCAAGGCCCGCCTTCAGGCCCAATAGTGCAGCCGCCAATGGTCTGGATACCTTCTGAAAGTACTGTATAGATATCTAGATATTTAAAGATCTAGATATACTGCCGTTTAAAAGTTTGGGGTCACATAGAATTGTCCTTGTTCTTGAAAGAAAAGCACATTTTTTGTCCATTGAAATATCATCAAATTGATACAGTGTGGATATTGTTAATGTTGTAATTGACAGTTGTAGCTGGAAATGTCTGATTCTCAATTGAATATCTACATATGCGTACAGAGGTCCATAATCAGCAACCTTCACTCCTGTGTTCCAATGGCACGTTGTGTTTGCCAAAGTTCATATTTTTAAAAGGCTAATTGATCATTAGAAAACCCTTTTGTGATTATTTTAGTTGTGCTGATTAAAGAAGCAATAATTAAACTGGCCTTCTTTAGGCTAGTCATCAAATTGATACAGTGTGGATATTGTTAATGTTGTAAATGACAGTTGTAGCTGGAAATGTCTGATTCTCAATTGAATATCTACATATGTGTACAGAGGTCCATAATCAGCAACCTTCACTCCTGTGTTCCAATGGCACGTTGTGTTTGCTAAAGTTCATATTTTTAAAAGGCTAATTGATCATTAGAAAACCCTTTTGTGATTATGTTAGTTGTGCTGATTAAAGAAGCAATAATTAAACGGGCCTTCTTTAGGCTAGTTCTGTATCTTCAGCATCAGCGTTTGTGGGTTTGATTACAGGCTCAAAATGTTCAGAAACAGAATGTTCTTCTGAAACGCATTAGTCTATTCTTGTTCTGAGAAATTAAGACTGTTCCATGCGAAAAATTGCCAAGAAACTGAATATGTTGTACAACAATGTATACTACTGTATAAAAATGTATTGAACAGCACAAACTGTCTTTAACCAGAATAGAAAGAGGAGTGGGAGTCCCCGGTCCACAACTGAGCAAGAGGACAAATACATTAGTGTCTAGTTTGAGAAACAGACGCCTCACAGGTCTTCAACTGGCAGCTTCATTAAAAAGTACCAGCAAAACACCAGTCTCAATGTCAACAGTGAAGAGGCGACTCCGGGATGCTGGCCTTCTAGGCAGAGTTGCAAAGAAAAAGCCGTATCTCAGACTGGTCAATGAAAAGAAAAGGTTAAGATGGGCAAAAGAACACAGACACTGGACAGAGGAAGATGCAGAAAAGTGTTATGGACAGACAAATCTAAGTTTGAGGTGTTCAAATCACGAAGAAGAATATTCGTGAGACACAGACCAAATGAAAAAATGCTGGAGAAATGCTTGACGCCATCTGTCAAGCATGGTGGAGGCAATGTGATGGTGTAGGGGTGCTTTGGTTGTGGTGAAGTGGGAGAATAGGGAAAAATTTAATATCATTATTTCTAACCTTTTCAATGGCTACAATTCCTATTCATTTAAATATATTTTCTATTCAAACTAATATCATGTATGCTTTCATGGAAACAAGGACATTTGTAAGTGACCCCAAACTTTTGTACGGTAGTGTAGATACTATATGTTGCGATGTTTAGATATGGAGTAGTAGATATTGTATGTTGAGATTTAGAGATGGGTAGATATGTAGAGACATATATACTCTATGTTGAGATGTAGAGATGTGTAGATATGTAGAGAAGTAGATACTTTATGCAGAGATGTTTAGATATACGGAGAAATAGATCCTGTATGTTGAGATGTAGAGATGTGCATGTAGAAAAGTAGATGCTCTATTGCACATCTATACATTTCAATAGGAATATACCAACCTGGTCTCAGGGGACACGCAGACTATTTTACATTTCAATTGGAATATACCAACCTGGTCTCAGGGGACTACGCAGACTATTTTACATTTCAATTGGAAAATACCAACCTGGTCTCAGGGGACTACGCAGACTATTTTACATTTCAACTGGAATATACCAACCTGGTCTCAGGGGACACGCAGACTATTTTACATTTCAATTGGAATATACCAACCTGGTCTCAGGGGACTACGCAGACTATTTTACATTTCAATTGGAATATACCAACCTGGTCTCAGGGGACTACGCAGACTATTTTACATTTCAATTGGAATATACCAACCTGGTCTCAGGGGACTACGCAGACTATTTTACATAAAAATCTTTAACAGCCAAATACGTATGATATATTACGTTAGGTAAAGTAACGTTAGAGTAATAATCCAGAAAAAAAAAGGTCCTTCCACTCCGCAGATGGGCGCACAACCCACTGCCCCAAACAGGAACTTCCTGTTAGAGGAGGTGAGTAGTGGTGTTACAACATCAATATGTTAAAAGTCATTTTCTTTCTAACCCAAACCTTAACCCTAACCTTAACCCCAGTGCTGTGATACCTAACATTAACCCAAACCCTAACCTTAACCCCAGTGCTGTGATACCTAACCCTAACCCAAACCTTAACCCTAACCTTAACCCCAGTGCTGTGATACCTAACCCTAACCCAAACCTTAACCCTAACCTTAACCCCAGTGCTGTGATACCTAACATTAACCCAAACTCTAACCTTAACCCCAGTGTTGTGATACCTAACATTAACCCGAACCCCAGTGCTGTGATACCTAACATTAACCCAAACCCTAACCTGAACCCCAGTGCTGTGATACCTAACATTAACCCAAACCCTAACCTGAACCCCAGTGCTGTGATACCTAGCCCTAACAAAACCTTAACCTAACCTTTTTTGTTTCCTAACCTTACCCCACACCTTAACCCTAACCCTAAACCCCAGTGCTGTGATACCTAACGTTAACCTAACTGTAACGTTATAACGTAACGTAATATGTAATAAGATGCATTTATTACATATTGTAACAACCTTGGTAAGGCCATTACTCGTCCCTTGATACCCATAAACCCTGGGAGCAGCAGTGGGTAGGGTCCCTGTATGTTGCCTGTTCAAAACACGACTTGTGTGTTTTGTGCAAATTCGCAATGAATGATATGTTTTCGTACTGTTCGTAAAATATGATACGCTTGTCTCTCAGGGGACTAGTCTACGTAGTCCCGAGACCACGTTGCAACATACATATAATTAATACTACTACATTTCTGCCCTCCTCTATTTGCACTTCTGGTTGGATGCTAACCGCATTTTGTTGTACTTTACTTGTACTTGTTCAGTGACAATAAAGTTGAATCTATTCGAATCTAATATGTAGAGTAGATACTCTATGTGGAGGTGTTTAGATGTGTAGATATATAGAGAAGTAGATACTCTATGTAGAGGTGTTTAGATGTGTAGATATATAGAGAAGTAGATACTCTATGTAGAGGTGTTTAGATGTGTAGATATATAGAGAAGTAGATACTCTATGTAGAGGTATTCAGATGTGTAGATATGTAGAGAAATAGATACGCTATGTAGAGGTGTTTAGATGTGTAGATATATAGAGAAGTAGATACTCTATGTAGAGGTGTTTAGATGTGTAGATATATAGAGAAGTAGATACTCTATGTAGAGATGTGTAGATATATAGAGAAGTAGATACTCTATATAGAGGTGTTTAGATGTGTGTACTTACAGGTAGGTGGTTTGGGAGCTGATGTTATCAGGGACCACTGCCAGTCCAAGTTCTGAACAGTCCACCAGAATAAAGACACCATCCTCCTCACACTGACACGGTGAAGGACATGGTTCTGGACCCAAGGATTCCTTCTGTCCCCCGTACCCCCACACACCACGCCCATACCCCCACACACACCCACCCCAGGACAGCACCATCAGTACCCACATAATGTCCATATCTCTCTGTCTTTTTATCAATCCCCTTTCTCTCTCTCCTTTCTTTCTCTCTCCTTTCTTTCTCTCTGTGCTTTCTCTCCTTTCTGTCAGCCTCTTTGTTCCAGTGTGACCCAGTAAACAGTTGAATTGGAATTTAGAGACTTGCCTTCTCTTTCTCCTCAGTGTCAAACTGATCTGCCTCTTCTGTCTTTCTATCTTTCTCCCCCTTGTCTATCTCTCTTCTGTCTCTCTCTATCTCTCTCTCTCCTTTGAAACATGTACCTATTGTAGACGAAGTGCTTAAATTTGGAATGGGATGTCTTGATTGGCTTAAAGTTTTGGGGAAGGGCAAAACGTCTTTGATGGGGAGGAGTTTAGATGAAGCTCAGGAGGGAGAAGCAGAGGACGAGGGAGAGGAGGGAAAGTAAGGGGAGGAGGAGGGTCTGAAGGGAGCTGTGGATTTGAATGAAGAAAAGAGAGACAGAGAAGAGGTATGAGAGAGAAACTGAGAGAGAGGAAGAGAGAAGATGTGTGAGAGAAGAGGTGTGAGAGAGAGGGAGAGAGGAGTAGGAGAAAATAATAAGTAAAGAAAGGTACAGGTATGAACCGCCTGTTCAGACTCTTCACACCCAAACACACACACCACTGATAGTCCCATAGACTTCCGTTATACCTGGGTGCTGTTTACACTGCTGTAGCCTCAGGTGCATGTACGGAAGGAGTCTCAGGTAACTGCTTGTCTTTGTGCTGTCAGACGACCGCTGCTTGGACAGGGAGTGGAGAAAAGGGGAGGGAGGGGTGAGGAGGGGGAGGTGTTCCTTTGATCTAGTGTGTTTGATCAAGGTGTGTGTGTGTGTGTGTGTGTGTGCATACATGTAGTTCTTATACTGACGCTGGTTCTGGAATCCAACCCCTGAAGCTGTGTGTGTGTGTGTGTGTGTGTGTGACGAGCCGGTGCTCATGATGGGCCAGTAGTGTGTGGGTGTGTGTGTGTGTGTGTATGTGTGGGTGTGTGCTGAGAAGAGCAACAAAACCCACATCTCACTTTACGACAATACCAGAAAACAGATTGAGCCCCATGCAGGAATGAAACCTACACCCTGGTGTTGGAGACAACCCTCAACACAGTGGAGGACAGCAGAACCTTCACCCTGCCCTCAACACAGTGGAGGACAGCAGAACCTTCACCCTGCCCTCAACACAGTGGAGGACAGCAGAACCTTCACCCTGCCCTCAACACAGTGGAGGACAGCAGAACCTTCACCCTGCCCTCAACACAGTGGAGGACAGCAGAACCTTCACCCTGCCCTCAACACAGTGGATGACAGCAGCATTCCCTAACAGAGAGAGAAGGGTTTTCCGTGACCATGTACAGACTCTGAGAGCATGGCCTTGATCATAAAATAGGGGCCAATATAGAAAGACTTGGCTCTAGAGAGAAGACAGACTGTGAAACCAGACTGTGAAATGGAAACGGAGCTGCACTTCATAATGTTGTGCTAGCATTAAAGACATATTTCCCACAATACAGACCAAAAACATTTGTTTACATTATTAAAGATTGATAAACTTACATATATGTTAGATGAACACATGCAATGTGTGTTTGCTGCAGCAATAATTCATAAAGCCTTTTTTTGAATGTGGATAAATCAAAAGAAAGACACACTGACACAAACACACACACACACACACACAAATACTGCTGAATAGAGGCTGAGTAGATGGATGGATGGATGAATGAATGAATGAGGAGACAGCGAAAGGAAAAGAGGACACAGGATAAAGGGAGGGGGACCTCCCAGTGTATTGGTGTATGAAAGAAAGAGAGTGAGAGAGATAGATTAAGTGAGAGAGATACAGTGAGGGAGAGAGAGGGGGATTGAGAGAAAGGGAGGGAGTGGGAGGGAGAATGTGCAAGCAGTTGTGTGTGAATGAGTTGTTGTGAGGTGGTAACAAAGAGCCCTCAGACACAGACAGAAGATGGTATTTTAATTAATTAATGGAACTCCATTCATTCAGCCCACAGAGGAAGATAGAGGGTGGACGGAGGGAGCAAGGGAACGAGGGAGGGAGGGAGCGAGGGAACAAGGGAGGGAGCGAGGGAACAAGGGAGGGAGGGAGGGAGCGAGGGAACAAGGGAGGGAGGGTGGGAGGGAGGACACTGACACAGGTTTTGTTATTTTAGTTGTTTACCAAAATATATTGAAGTTACAGTTAAATAATGAATATGGGCTTACAGTGCGGTCTCTCATCTTAAATTTGAGGGTATTCACATCCAAATTGGAGGAAGGGTTTAGGAATTACAGCTCATTAATATGTAGCCCCCTCTTTTTCAAGGGACCAAAAGTAATAGGACAATTGACTGAAAAGCTGTTTCATGGAAATGTGTGTGCTATTCCTTCATTATTTATTCATCAATTAAGCAGGTAAAAGGTCTGGAGTTGATTCCAGGTGTGGCATTCACATTTAGAAGCTGTTGCTGGGAACCCACAACATGTGGTCAAAGGAGCTCTCAATGCAAGTGAAACAGGCCATCCTTAAACTGTAAAAAAAAACAATCCATCAGAGAAATAGCAGGAACATTAGGAGCAGTCTAATTAACAGTTTGGTACATTCTGAGAAAAAAAAGAACACACTGGTGAGCTCTGCAACACAAAAAGGCCTGGATGTCCATGTAAGACAGCAGTGGTGGATGATCGTAGGATCCTTTCCATGGTAAAGAAAAACCCCTTCACAACATCCAGCCAAGCGAAGAACACTCTCCAGGAGGTAGGCATATCATTATCCAAGTCTACCATAAAGAGAAGACTTCACGAGAGCAAATACAGAGGGTTCACCACAAGGTGCAAACCATTCATAATCCTCAAAAATAGAAAGGCCAGATCAAACTTTGCCAAAAAAACATGTAAAAAAGCCAGCCCAGTTCTGGAACAGCATTCTTTGGACAAATGAAATTAAGATCAACCTGTCCCAGAATGATGGGATGAATAAGGTATGCAGGAGGCTTGGAACGGCTTATGATCTGAAGCATACCACATCATCTGTAAAAAACGGTGGAGGCAGTGTGATGGCATGGGCATGCATGTCTTCCAATGGCACTGGGTCAGTAGTGTTTATTGATGATGTGACAGAAGACAGAAGCAGCCGGATGAATTCTGAAGTGTATAGGGATATATTGTCTGCTGAGATTCAGCCAAATTCAGCAAAGTTGATTGGACGGCGCTTCACTTTACAGATGGACAATGACCCAAAACATACCGTGAAAGCAACCCAGGAGTTTTTTAAGGCAAAGAAGTAGAATATTCTCCAGTGGCTGAGTCAATCACCAGATCTCAACCCGATCCAGCATGCATTTCACTTGCTGAGGACAAAACCTAGGGCAGGAAGACCCATGAACAAACAACAACTGAAGACAGCTGCAGTAAAGGCCTGGCAAAGCATCACAAAGGAGGAAACCCAGCGTTTGGTGATGTCCATGATGTCTGTGATGTCCATTGCCTGCAAAGGATTCTTGACAAAGTATTAAAAATGAACATTTTATTTATGATTGTGTTAATTTGTCCAATTACATTTGAGCCCCTGATATACAAGGGCTGTGTGTGAAAATGGTTGCAATTCCTAAAAATTTCATACGATATTTTTGTTTAACCCCTTGAATTAAAGCTGAAATTCTGCACCAATTGCATCTCGGTTGTTTCATTTCAAATCCATTGTAGTGGCATACAGAGCCAAAATTATGAAAATTGTGTCAGTGCCCAAATATTTCCGAATATATAATTATAGTAAATAATTTTAACTGTATATACAAACTACTACCACTACAGAACTACTAATACAACAAATTAGTAGTACCAATAATATAAACAAACTACTACCACTACACTACTAGTACAACAAATTAGAAATAGCAATAATATATACAAACTACTACCGCTACACTACTAATACCGCAAATTAGAAATACCAATAATATATACAAACTACTACCACTACACTACTAATGCAACAAATTAGAAGTACCAATAATATATACAAACTACTACCACTACACTACTAATACAACAAATTAGAAATACCAATAATATATACAAACTACAACTAATACAACAAATTAGAAGTACCAATAATATATACAAACAACTACCACTACACTACCAATACAACAAATTAGTAGTACCAATAATATATACAAACTACTACCGCTACACTACTAATACAACAAATTAGCAGTACCAATAATATATACAAACTACTACCGCTACACTACTAATACAACAAATTAGTAGTACCAATAATATATACAAACTACTACCGCTACACTACTAATACAACAAATTAGAAATACCAATAATATATACAAACTACTACCGCTACACTACTAAT
>JACXGI010021203.1:0-10431 GCA_016801175.1 Esox masquinongy | reverse complement strand
CCCCCCAGTGTCAGTGTCTACTGAAACACTGTAGAGCCCCCCCAGTGTCAGTGTCTACTGAAACACTGTAGAGCCCCCCCAGTGTCAGTGTCTACTGAAACACTGTAGAGCCCCCCAGTGTCAGTGTCTACTGAAACACTGTAGAGCCCCCCAGTGTCAGTGTCTATTGAAACACTGTAGAGCCCCCAGTGTCAGTGTCTATTCAAACATTTCCTTAATTTACATGTTAGTCATTTAGCAGACACTTATATTTCCTCTATTCATCATAAGACAGCTCGTTGGGACACCAGACAATCCTGTGATACTCAATGAAGTAGCTATCCATAATTCTTGTTAGTATTTCATTAGACTTCCCATTAGCTATTCCTGGGGTCCACAGATCAAACCAGTCCAGACTGACTGTCCCCATGACAACCTCCACAACAACTGATAGAGGCCTCATAACTCAGGTTCCGCTGGGAGGTGGAAAACCGGCCAGCTGGTTAGAACTAAGTATTGCCAAAGATGCTTTGACAATACTTACGCAATGTTTTTCCTGCCAATGAAGCAACTGAATTGAAAGACAGAAAGGACAAGGGGCGAGACAGACAGATAGACTGACAGAGAGAGAGAGAGAGAGAGAGAGGGACAGAGGGGACACGGAGAGGAACAGAGGGGACAGGACAGGAAGACGCTTTATAGAGGAGGTTTTCAGAGACAGGCTGAACTCGGCAGAATGAAATTCAGTTCAAATCAAATTAGTTTCAGATGACACCAACACATCAGTAACCAGGTGTGACTAAGGATGGTGTCACCAGATTGACTGACTTTACCCAAGCAGCCCTGAGTGTCTTAGATGTTTACACAAGCTAAATTCCCACCAAGAGAAGGACATGCTGACAATCTGTCCAGGCAGCAGTTTAAAAAACTCACAATAACTGGCAAGCAAAGATCAGAGAGACAGAAAGAGAGAAAAATAGAGAGTAACAAATACAGAGAAAGATATAACATCGAGAGAGAAGGAAAATGAGAGTTTTCCCACCAACAAGTTGGTATGTGGAACGTGAAGAATCAGTCTGGTTCAACCTAGTCTTGATTTAAACAAAACTAAATTCTTGTGTAATTGGACAGTTGCTGGGTCCATGTGTGTTAAGAAATGATACAAACTGGAACAAAGAGATACACCCTCTCTCTTTGAAAATTATGAGCAACTCTATGGGCCAAATTTCCACTCCCCTTCCGGACTCCGATGCAAACATCTGCAAATGAAGGATTTGGGTTTAAAATTAAGGACCTACTGCTGCTTGTTCTCACACAAACCAATAATAACCATCCAGGCGGAACGCTGTCCAACAACAAAATCTAGAACATGATGCAGAAAATCCATCATCAGGCCAATAACAGACACACTACAAATTTGGTTTCCACTGGTTACTTCTGTTTACAGATGTGAAGCTCTATATATGGTCATATTTTTTCAGAGCTCGGACTTGGCTTATTGAGGCTTCAGTTACCACAGCAATGAGTGGCTAACATGGCAAAGGCTCTGCTCTCCATTTAAATCACATGGATTTTTTACCACAATAAATCACCAGAGCTGTTAAAATGAGTGTATATTAGAGCTGTCCAATGCCAAGATATGCTTTGGGCAACTGATTAGATTAGATTCAACTTTGGCTTTGAACAAGTACAAGTACAGTACAACTAAATGCAGTTTGCTTCTAACCAGAAGTGCAAATAGAGGTTAGAACCAAGTACAAATTAAAAAGTATTATTCAACGTGCACAGCAGCAGAGCGGGTCAATTAAACGGGTCACACTGGAGTTGTTGTTATTTCAAAACCGAAGACAGAGATCAATACCTACCATGAAAAAAAAAATGCACTTACTCAAGTTCAACAGGTCGGAGAACATGCTGGTATCTCAACTATCAGACAAGTGGGAACTGTGGGCTACAGACCCACAAAAGGTTTTGCTACAATTGCGGTCACATAAGCCGTGAGCAAAACACAGCAGAGCAATGAAAGGGGATGTTTGATGCTAGGCTAGCCCTAACATACAGTACCAAGTCAGAAAATGTAATTAGAAAACTATATCTTTATTAGTGTTGCACCATTTGTCTTACATAATGTAACCACATAGAATTGCATTAGCACATTTGTTTTTCCAGGGGATCTGGCCCCCCCACACCGCAGTGGGGTGGTGAAGGGGCACAGCTGGAATCAGATAGGTGTCACCAGGCCAGGTTCGACTAATACAAATCTCAGTCAACCCACAGCCGGCTGATCAAACAATAGACCAGTCCATTGAATGGGGTCAGCCTTAATCAGAGGGCTGAATATGTTGATGATAGTCATGAGGAGTGTTAGTATAGTTGTAGTGTGTGTGTGTGTGTGTGTGTGTGTGTGTGTGTGTGTGTGTGTGTGTGTTAATGGGTCTCCAGGGGGCCTGGTTAACACGGGCGCCGTCTGTTTGATCCCCTCTGCGGAAGGAGAGAGGTTACAACCTGGCCTCCCTTCAAGGGACTACAGGCCATCACAGCCTGACCACTGCCTGGTGGAAACGGCTGCCAAACCTTCCAAGAAGAAAACCCAGGCATCCAACAGCCCCTCTGGCAGGCCTGGAACACTGAAGAGAAGGAAGGGGAGGGCACGTTTTAGAGGGCTTTTTAAAGTAAATTAAGGGCTTATTTACCTTATGGGAGAGAGACTAAAATGCTAGATAGACTTATGGTAGTTTGCATTATCATTTCTCCACAGCGTTTTAACTCACGCAGGATTGGTAGGGGCAATCAAGGCATCCTGAAACGAAACTTGATACAGTTCCGACAATTGTCTTCACACTATCAAAACTACGGTGAAGTTTGTAAAAAATGTTGCGCACGCTACCTCCAAAGGTGGTGTCTCGAGCTATCAATATCTGCAAGTTTACACAGCAAAATAGTCTAGCGTCTCGAGTCTTCTTCAACAAGTCTCTGAAGGATTATTATAATGTAAATAAGCTCTTATTGGCTAGGTCAGAGGGGAGGGATCAGGAGATGAGCGTGATGTAACGTCCTTTGATGCTCATCAAGACTTGAGAACATTACAGCATCTGGCGTTTCTCAGAGTGACAGACAGAAACCCTGAGTGAAGCTAGCTGAAGTGAGGGGAATAAACCTAAAGAAAACAATTGGCTTCCATCCGTGTAACGCATTGTGTGGACCCAACATAGCCCTTACTATTTCAGGTCAGGTGGAATAACTGCAACAAAGAAAACCCAGAAAAGGAACCAGGCAAGCCTAGTTCAACCTGCTTGCAATTTAAAATGATGAATGTTGTTGCCCTCACTGGATTCAAACCTGGGACTCCCACGTGAGTGGCTGTGCCTTTAACCACTACACCACGGTGTTGTACGTTTGCCCAGTGTCGGTATGGCATCTCGACATTAGATCATTTTGTCACATGTTAATATCACACCAAGTTTGAATTTTTCGCTAGACACCATTAAGCATTGTGTTAAACTGATTAATGTTTCTTATTAAGTTTACCCCCACCACAAATAGCATCTATGAAATGTATGGCTTTTGCCACAGGCTGTTTTAACAGCTTATTAGCCAGTTATAGGCTTACTAGTATCTAACTTACTACTTGAACTTAACACAGCCAAAGCTATTTCATAGCGCAAAAATGTTTGTTTTTCTTTCATTCGTGAATGACATTGATAAATATCAATATATGTGACAATAACTGACTTTTTCGCCAAGTGAAAAGACGAGAGAATCGTGGAAACCCCTACTCTTTTACTGCCCAAGGGGTTTTTATCTAGCCTTTATTACCCCAAAAATCATGCACAGATGCATATTTCGAAAATCCACCAGAAATAGTCGCAATATAAACAGTTTTATTTTCGGATTACTATCGCGTAGCTACTGAAGGTTGTAGCCAGCAAAGTTTGTCTATCTTGACCCAAAAAGCATGCACGGACGCGTACTTCGAAAATCCACCAGAAATAGTCGCAACATAACCGTGAACAGTTTTATTTTAGGCTTACTATAACGCAGCTGGTTGCAGGTCCGCGTCTCTAACCACTACGCTATTTAACAAGGGGGAGTCATTCAGTCAGTCAGGTCAGTAAGAGAAAATCACTCTTCTTGGCCGGCTCTGCTTATGCGGTCCGGCAAAACCGTTTAAACAAACCAGCTGCCAGTGAAACAACAGGTATTTTTGAAGCAGCACGACAACCGCCTCATCAGAGACAACCGCCTCATCAGAGACAACCGCTGCATTGCCAACAATCATTAATACTCCATCCAACAGCTATAGAACTATAACATTCCTTTTTTCTGTAAAACTGACTAAATGATATTTTCCAGCGTTACCATTTTTCCAGCGTTACCTGGTATATATGATCTGGAGATCGAAAACAGTGGGATGTAGATGAATCAGGAACCGAATGGGGCCCTACTTGTGAACAATACAATGTGTTTACGTTCAAGCATACGCCAATTAGGATGCTCTACTTTTTGCCAGATGATGGAGTAGGTTGTCTTTCCAGGCGGTGCTAACTTGTGCCAGGTTCTCCTAAAAATCACCAGATGGCTGTGATTATTTCCTGGAACAAATTCCCCATCAGCCGATCAAAGAGCAAAACCTTTCTACACAAACCAATCACATCATTTCATTTTATAGCAGAGGGACGCATTGAAACCTCTTCCACAGTCCTCTTCTGAACCAGTCGACCAACGACAAAACACTATTGCTCGGCTGGTGAGGAATTTGTTACCGGAAATAATCACTGCCAACTGATAATTGGCTGATGCTTAAGTGTAAACTTGTTCTAATGTTCACAACTACGGACCATGCGTGTGTGTGCGCGTGCGTGACAGTGTAAAGCCGTTCTCTGGGAGGTCGTTCCACAGGACCGGCGATTACAACTCTACCCCTTCATCAAGCAGCTCTACGCCACCCTCACCACTCTGCCAACATACATCTGAGACTGGCATCCTTTTCTACAGCAGAGGTCGCCAATCAAATGTATTTCATAAAGCCCTTTTTACATCAGCAGGTTTCACGTCAGACTTGTAGCGACACAGGCTAAAACCCCACGTCTCTGCACTTTCCAGTGGTTCTGGAGGAGTCTTCATGTGTTCCAGTGTAAACCATCATCAGAACAATCTCAGCATCCGATAAACACAACATTGGCATTACTCCTGCCCTGTTTGGACTCTGGCTTCAACAGCCAAACCAACATCCAGCAGGTCATTTCCACATCACCAATCTGCCTTTATGGTGAGCAGATGTAATTACACAAAACAGTTATCATACCAATGATAACTGTCTCATGGGTTAACAGAAATACTTTGAATTAGATTTGTAAGTAGATTTGTATATTACATTTTTAAGAAACAGCAAAATAATCATCCAAGACTGACACAAGCATCTTACTCAATGAGCTATTAAACTGTCCCGATTCATTAGAGGAACTATAGACCATTAATAACAGCCCTGGTGTGGTTCAATCATTGACATGGACCCAGAACATCAACTATATCTTTATGAACAAAACAAAAGAACAAAAGTAATCCACAGGTGAACTATTTCTTATAATCTAAAGGGTTACAAACAACTAACCATATAACCAGTAGAAATGTTGCAGGGAAGAGAAGAATGTGCCAAATAGAAAGTAAAAAATGCAAATAAAAGGGATGCAACATGTCTGGAGCCTGGACCCAGACAGAAAGAGTGAGTCCACTCAGACAGAACCTGTGTACTAGGCCCCCGGCAGTTTGTGTTTATTCATTTGGATCCCAGAAGCAGCAGCTACTCTTTCTGAGATCCGTAACAAAACACTGATATACTGATAGACAAGTCACCAACAGACAATTCAACAAATTCAGGACATCTTGTTTTATTGTTTGCTATAATATAAACAAGAAACCAGGCAAGCCTAGTTCAGTCGGCCCACGATTAGAAGGAATGAATGTTGTTGCCCTGGCTGGATTCCATACGCTGTGTCCTATGTTGCAGACTGTGTCTTTAACAACTACGCTATTTAAACAACGGCTGTTGTTGCACGTGATACGTGTGTAGAGATGTGGTGTCTGTTTACTTCTGCATTGTCAAACCAATTAGTCGAAACGCCATGGTTCTCGAAACTAGTTCCCTAAATTATCTATAAACATTAGGGCTCGACCAATATGTTTTTTTCACGGCCGATTCTGATACCGATTATTAGGGATCACAGAGACCGATGACCGATATTTGGGACCGGATATACAGCTCCGGAAAAAATTAAGAGACCACAGCACCTTTTTCTTTCCTTTCCAAAAAGGTTGAAAAGTAAGGTTTTGAGTGAGGAACGGAAGCATTCAATTTGCAGTGGTCTCTTAATTTTAACCCTTCTGTTCCTCTCTCAAAACTTTCCTTTTTGACTTTTTTGGAAAGCAAAGAAAAAGGTGCAGTGGTCTCTTAATTATTTACGGCGCTGTATATTTCCAGCAAAAGTGAATTTTTTACTGTCAAAATTTTAAGTACCAGAAAACAGAACAGTTGAAACATTATATTTTGAAAAGTGCAGAAAGCTCCTAGCAGAATTTCTTGTCAACTTAAATATCATACGGATAAAAATTCTTAAATAGCTTCCCAAATCAGGTACATTTACTCTGTTTACAATCTTTGTCAGGTTTCTTTCCAGTAAAAATGAATGAATAAAGTAAAACATTTCTGTAACTTTAACTTTTCTGTGGTGTAGCCATCTGCAATCAAAGGGGGTTTCAAAAGAGAAAGTTAAGAGGGTCAAAGAACAAAAATATACTTAAATTATTAGAGCACAAAAATGCTTCAGTATTATAGAACAAAAGCATAGGAAAGCCTTTGTAAGTTGGTTCCAACTCTATGAACGTAAAGTATTAACATGATGACAGGAAACCAAACAGCATTATTACTGGCAGAGTATTTCTGCTATTGTGTCATGCTTAGAGTATGACCAGCCTTGGTGTACGTGACGTGTAAGAATTAACGTAATGTCACATTTCTGCTAGTCGGCTGACCAAATTAACGGTAAACAAAAAAAATTTTGTGTCAGTGTTTATTGAAACACTGTAGAGCCCCCAGTGGCAGTGTCTATTAAAACATTGTAGAGCCCCCAGTCAGTGTTTATTATGTCCTTAATTTACATGTTAGTCATTTAGCAGACACTTATATTTCCTCTATTCATTTTAAGACAGCTTGTTGGGACACCAGACAATCCTGTGATACTCAATGAAGTAGCTATCCGTAATTCTTGTTAGTATTTCATTAGACTTCCCATTAGCTATTCCTGGGGTCCACAGATCAAACCAGTCCAGACTGACTGTCCCCATGACAACCTCCACAACAACTCTACCAACTGATAGAGGCCTCATAACTCAGGTTCCGCTGGGAGGAGGAAACCGGCCAGCTGGTTAGAACTAAGGGGAATATGACAAATCAGATTTGAGGAGTTACCAAAGTAACTTTGGTCAACTCGGAGTTCAACTGGGGATACATTGTTATAAGAATGTGTCAAACTTCTTAGCCAGGGACATCTTTTCAACACTTGTTGAAAATAAAAAATTGAAATAAACAATATCACAAACTTTATTTAAGGACATAAAAATTTAAAGACATATCTACAACATAGGAAAAAACGAAACAAAAACACAAAACAGACTAAGTTCCTATCACCCTCAACATAGAATATGAATTTGCAGATTATAACCACTCTGTCAGAGATCTGAAACAGAGACAGATCCTCACCAAGTACAGGCTCAGTGACCACCCCTTGGCAATAGAAACCGGCAGTCATAAAAATAATAATAATAATAAAATACGGCTACCCAAACAGGAACGTGAATGTGGCCAGTGCATGACAGGGGAGACAGAGATGCACTTCTTGCTTTACTGTGAGAAATATTCTTCACCAAGAAACTCCATTTTTGAAAAACTGACCAAATGTATTCCAAATTTCAGATCATTACAGCCACAGGAAAAACAAAAAATTCTAATGTGTGAAGGACCAACAGCTCCTCTTGCAGCCAAATATGTATTTTCCTGCCATAGCCTGAGGGAAACTCACTACACCTGAATCCATCAGAAATAACCTCTGATTATAATAGTTTTCGTAGGTAGATTGGAATTGGAAGTGATAGTTGTTGTAGATGGCTGAAATTATGATAGTATGTTATTATTTATTGTTATCTTTTCTGATTATTCAATCACATGTATTTATTATAGGTATTATAGGTGTTAATAGCTGTCATTCTATTTTTATTTCTATGACATTTTTGTTAGTATGTAATTATCTCACAAACGTGTATTGGTTAATTTTAGAACAATATTGTATTGATGCTTTGGCAATACATACGCAATGTTTTTCCTGCCAATGAAACCAATTGAATTGAAAGACAGAAAGGACAGAGGGCGAGACAGACAGACTGACAGAGAGAGAGACAGAGGGGACACGGAGAGGGACAGAGGGGAGTTACAACACTATGTAGGCCAAGTTACAGTAGCTATCGCATTCAAATAACGTTAGCTACTGGTGTAACACTCACATTCATGTAGTTTTTTGCTAGGTAGCCAGTAAAGTGCAAATGATAGGCAACAGAATTCCTCACAACAGAGGTGAAATATTTAACGTTAGCAAAGTTGACGTTACGTTTGCTAAACCTAGCTACCATCATGTAAAAACATAAAACACAAATACGGGCGAGTATTGTTACATATTCATTGTTACCATACTAAGAACGTTAGCTATGTAGTTGAATTCGCACTGATGTTGTTACATAAAAATACCACTACATAAATAAACTGAAACGTTAGCGTTAGCTACCTTCTACAGCAAACAAAGAGCATTAGCCTGTTTTCCTGCTAGCAGGCAACACCAAAACATTAGTTCAAGCATTTTCGGTGGAGTAACGTTTGTCCACAAAACAATTAAACAGGATATGGTCATAATAGAAAAAGATCATAATGAGGGTAATGTTTGTTTCAACTTCAGTTTAGATTACTGTGATGTTTATAGCAACGTCAGCATTCTTGCCTCTCGTCTCAGCCACGCATCTCTCCGCGTTCTTCATTCCCACGTGTCACTCACAAATATGACATACTGTGTTGATTGGCTATTTATTTGTGATGTATAACCAATCTGATAATTCTGTGGGCGGGACATTGAGCAGTACAAGCAGAAACTTTTAAGAGAGATGCGGTTGCCAGAGAAGCGCATTTAAAACGTATTATATCCGTATACAGTTTTACTCTAGGCTTACTATTACATAGATACTGAATGTTTTAGCCAGCGAAGTCCTTGTCTATCCGTAACAAACCCTAATGCCTAATTTGTGTTGACTGTGAGGCGATTCGAACCCCGGACCTATAATTTGCATGTCCCCTTCTCTAAACACTACACTACTTAACATGCGTATCCATTCACTCCGATCACTCTATGGCTGGTCCATTTCTTTCGAAAACAGTGACAGCTGAATAGCCGTCTACCCTATGTGATAACCACTACGCTATATGAACTACACTATGTACATTGAAACGCCCTTGTAGGTGCAGTTCGTCCATCGCAGTATAACCGCAACACTACATTCAACGCGTTAAATTAGAAAGAGATTACTGTTGATGGCTAGCTGCTTATAGCTATACAGTACCTATAATGAAAACAATGACTCCGAAATTGTCCTTGTCGGTGCAGTTCGTCCATCTCTATAACCGTGAACAGTTTAACTTTAGGCTTACTATAATGTAGCTACTGAAACTTCTAGCCAGCGAAGTCTGACCCGACCTTGAACAAATCCTAACGCCTACTTTGTTTGATCGGAGGCTAGAATCGATCCCCTGTCGAATGCGTGGCAGTCCGCGTCTCCAACCACTACGCTATTTAACAACGGATTGTCAGTCAGTCAGGCACTCAGTAAGAGCAAGACATCATGGCCCGGCAAAAATAAATTAAATGATCAATTTTGTTTCCTTTTCTTCACTGCACCTGAACAAACTACCAGGCGGTGGACGGGACCAAATTAAATACTGACCATCCACTGTTAGTCCAAAGAGTTTAGCCTATTCAACATGCCCCCTTTATAAGACACCGCCACGTTATTCAGAGTAAGTGGGTTAAGCACCTTGCTCATATGGGCACAAAAACATTTTACACTGTTGGATGAAAGGTTCAAACCAGCAACCATTTGTTTCTTGACCCTACAGTCAGATCATACTGACCACAGACGTGCGTGTGTGCGCACATGTGTATGTGTGTGAATTTGTGAGAAAGGAAAGCATCACAGCCTATTCAAATAAAACTAATGAATACATTAGAAAGGTCTTTTCTGAAAGTCTTGTTGGATTACCATGTTCATTCAGATCCTCTTTGGTGTGTAATGGAACATTGAGGATCACTAGATGGAGATACAAGTTTGTGTGTGTGTGTGTGTGTGTGTGTGTGTGTGTGT
>JACXGI010021202.1:0-10415 GCA_016801175.1 Esox masquinongy | reverse complement strand
ACACACACCAACACAAACAGATACACACCCAGCAGAAGAAACCTAAAGAAACCCTCTCTCTCCCTCTCTCTACGTAAACAACTTTTAACCAGAGTCTGCTCTCTAATTTTGACCCTAACGGTGCGGCCCCCCCCCCCCCCCCACCGTGGCCCCAGCACCCTCGCCCGAATGTGACATGCGTCAGCCGTCCCTCCGCCAGCGATGCGCGCCTCACCACGGTCGATGAGCACCAGTCGACTTTCCGTCAGGCACTTGTTGCTGGCGACCGATGGGCATGAGTCGACCGTCCCTGGACCCACACGCAGTCAACTCAAGGTGTATCAGCACCCTTCATGAAACTGAGTGAAAGTCAATGGAAAAAATGAGCCACACAAAGAATTAGTCATATTTTGGGCACAAACATTAGGGGGAGCCGTACATTTTAACTTCATCACAATAATTCCTCAAATACTTCTTGGGTTGACTGTAATACACTGTTATTTACCCATAATTCCGGTCTATAATGCTTAGAACTTAGAAAAGAAGTTGGTTTCTGCACCTGTGATCTTGTCTCGGAACCCCTGTAGTGGTCTGAGTTTTCGGGTATCAGTCGTGTCCTACCAGGTTAACATGATGAACAGTGGGGGAGGATTATGTCTCAGATAATCTGGGTTTCGGGACGGGGGATTGCACCCACACACCATGCCTGTCTCTCTGGGATGTGTGACCTCTCAGTGACCTCTGTGATCCCACCAATAGGCAGCCTGTTTATTTGAGGCTGGAGATGGACGGTGGTGTTCACATGGATTAACACTCCTTCTGTCTCGGCTGGTTTGGTCTCATATTAGATCTGGGCTCAGGTCTAAATTCCCTACACAGTGCACTACTTTAGACCAGAGCCCCATCAGCCCAGCTCAAAAGTAATGTGCCAAACAGGGAATAGGGTTTCATTTGGGACATGACCGTGCAGCGGCTGATCACTGACAATAAATACATACCCATAAAATGTTCCTTACTGCACGGATATTCCTCCGGAGACGCCAAGAATTTTGGTTTCCGTGTCTGAACTAAACTCAGCATTCCAAATGGCACCCTACTCCCTTGGTAGTACGCTACTTTTGACCTGAGGCCTATGTCTGTAACCACCATAAATAAGACCAACTGCGTCTCAATATAAAGTGTTGGGTAGTGAACAAAGTTTGGGACTCCTCATCTGCAGGGCCCTCCATCCAGTGACTTTGAGCTAACCTAGATGCAAGAACATGAAATATTCCCAGACGTGGGCTGACAGTGATCACAGGACAGGCAATCAACCATCCCTAATGGCTAAACCTCAATTGCAGCACTCAGAGCGATACATCTAGAGAGTCAGGCCAACTTTTAGAGAGGGTCAACGCAGTGCAGGACGTTGTGACCTGTCACTGGCAGACATTCATGAAATCCAAAAGATTGGATATTTGTCAAATCTGTAATGATTTAACGGTTTATGAATGCTGTTGCTTATGTCTGGTTTGGATAAATTTGTCTGTTTTTGCTGCATAACATTTAGAAGTCATCTCTTTTCACGTGAATGCTAAATGCTAGCTCCAATGAACTGTTAGTATAGCTAGCATACATTCTTTTCAATAGAATTGCTTTTTAATTGTAACTTTGTGCACAAAGCTGAATCCTCTAACATGGCCAGTCAGAAATTAGGGACTCCAACCAAGAGGACTTCTTCAACATGAAGCAATAGATTGCATATGTCTGCACAGGGTCTTAGTCATTTGTCTGCATTTAAATCTATGTCTGGAACGGAGTGTCACATGATCAAAGCCCCAGACTGCTCTTATGTGGCTGGAGGTCCTTGTGTCTATGAGGCAGTTCAAATGTCTGATAAACTAACTTTTTACTGTCAGTTGTGGTTGCTTTTTTAATGTTTGTGTTTCATATCCACGTATTTTGTACATGTTCAATGCTGGAGTACAAGGCTCTAACACAAAAGGGACCAATAAAATAAACAAACAACAATTAAGAAAAAACAAGACAGGCCAAGATGAAAGAGACGAAATGATGGAGTAGAGGCGGTTGTGATCAGGAATAAGCTGATCAGTAGCATTGATTGGTCGGCTGGTGATCAATGAGGGACGGATTAACGGATCACATTCAGGTCCTGGGGTGTCCGTCTGGTGGGGTGATGATTGGTCAAATGCACTGGTTCTCAAACCACGGTACACGTACTTCTGGTGGTACGCGGTGCTCCCTTATATATATTCAGTGAAATATTTTCTGAGCTGGTACGCGGGTGTAAAGAGGTTGAGCACCACTGGTCTAACGTAACACACACACAAGCGCGTAACTAAACACACGGACACATGGAGACACACAAACACACACAAACCGCTTAATATCTGTTGCTTTATCAAACTCTCCTGGTTCATTTCTAAGCTAACAGACAGTAATTTAGCAGAGGCATTATCTACAAAGTGAACGTCCCAGATGTCGAGGGCTCTGGTAAAAAGCAGCGCATTACAGGCCATCTACAGTGAATAGATGGCCATTTGCAACACAGCCTAATCTACGTCCAGCTTCATAAACAACGGCTTCTTCCCAGATTAGCCCCAGATTAGGCGTCTGCACGGCTGACTGCTCTATTGACACAGGATTTATTTCGCCTTCATTGGCGCTTTTAAATCACACCCTCTGACAGCGGCACAGTAACTGAACAACGTGCGGGGCTTTCACTCTCTCTCTCTCTCTCTCTCTCTCTCTCTCTCTCCGGTCAACAGATGTAGAAACGGCGGGCCAGTCTACTCCGCGACTGTGTGGAGAGTCTGAGTGGAGATTGTTTCAGCCTCTCACGCAAAACACATAACACTCATGAGAACACATAACACTTTCAGACACCATCGCCTCACGTCGCCGTAGTAACCTGATAACTTCGGCAACAGCGTTATGTAAACAATTTCTGGAGCAGTATTTCAGTGGGCGGGGGGGGCTGCCTGCACTCGCTATGTAAAAATAATCATTATGAAAGTGTACCAAGCAAACCCACTGAACAATTCCATTCTAAGCAGTATGTTTTCTTTACAGAGAGGCTCCAGTTCCTGTGCCAAATGTGAGGTACAACATGTTTCCTTTTCCTTCTGTAGATGGCAGGGCAGTTACGTGGAGACTGAGAGCTGAATATAATCTCTCTGGTTTCAGCCCACTTTTTTCTCCTGCCTGGCTGACGCCTGGGCCCTGATTCCAACAGTTATCTTTCTGGGTTTCGGCCTATCAGACAGGATTAAATGCATAGAAATTCAACGACTCAGACAGAAGAATCTTTGCGTTGAAAGGGGGCCCCTGTTCTGTTAATTCTGTTTCTGTATTTTTAAAACCAGGCCCTGGGGTTTATGGGAACTAGGTTACTTTCCAGACGTTTGAATGAACTTGAAACACTTGGCTGAATGCCGCCGGAGCTGTCTGCCCACGCCGGAAAACAATACGAATGTGTCAGTGCCCCCTACTGGTGATGTCACCATCATTCATGCCAGTTAGACAGACACGGTTTAGGGACTTTTCCTGATGCCAAACACACACTCAAACACTCACACACATGCCCTATTCAGACTACAACAATTGTTGTGAAAACAATTTAATTTAAATAACATTTACATTTATGTTCAACTGGCCATCAGTTGATGTTTGAACAATACATGTTAAAGCTTCTTGCTTCCTCATTGCTCTACAGCCGACACTGACTAGATCTACAGATGATCTAGACCCAAAATTTTATCGACCTGTATTTGAGGTCGGATCACTCAGAAAAAATGTTACACAATCTGGTTACTTTAAATGAACTAAAAACCAGTTTCAAAAAAAAGTTGGGACGGTGCATAAAACGCAAATAAAAACAGAATGCAATGATGTGCAAATAATTTATCCCTGTATTTAATTGAAAATAATACAAAGACAACATACCAAATGTTAAAACTGAGAAATGTTATTGTTTTTGGAAAAATACATGCCCATTTCAAATTTAATGCCAGCAACACATTTCAAAAAAGTTGGGACAGGGGCATGTTTACCACTGTGTTGCATCTCCTCTTCTTTTAACAACACTCTGTATGCATTTGAGAACTGAGGAGACCAATTTATGTAGTTTTGAAAGTGAAATGTATTCCCATTCCTGCTTGATACAGGATTTCAGCTGCTCAAAATGTCAGGGTCTGCTTTGTTGTATTTTTCATATCCTAATGTGCCATATGTTTTCAACGGGTGACAGGTCTGGACTGCAGGCAGGCCAGTTTAGTACCCAGACTTTTACTACAGAGACATGCTGTTGTAATACGTGCAGTATGTGGTTCGGCATTGTCTTGCTGAAATAAGCACGGCCTTCCCTGAAAAAGACATAATCTGGATGGCAGCAAATGTAACTCCAAAACCTGTATATATTGTTCAGCATCAATGGTGCCTTCACAGATGTGGAAGTCACCCATGCCATGTGAACTAATGCACCCCCATACCCTCACGGATGCTGGCTTTTGAACTGTGCGCTGATAACAAGCTGGATGGTCCCTCTCCTCTTCATCCCAGAGGATGCGATGTCCATGATTCCCAAAAATAATTTCAAATTTTGATTTGTCGAACCACAGGACAGTTTGCCACAGTCCACTTTGCCTCAGTCCATCTTAAATGAGCTTGGGCCCAAAAAAGGCGGCAAACAGTTCTGGATCTTGTTTATATCTGGTTTCTTCTTTGCATGGTAGAGGTTTAACTTGCATTTGTGGACGCAGCGACATACTGTGTTCATAGACAATGGTTTTTGGAAGTGCTCCTGAGCCCATGCAGTGTTGTGCACTGCAGAGTCATGCCTGTTTTTAATGCAGTGCCGTCTGAGGGCCCGAAGATCATGACAATTGGGTTTCCGGCCTTATCCCTTGCATACAGAGATTTCTATGGATTCTCTGGATCATTTAATGATATTATCCCCAAATTCTTTGCAATTTTACATTGAGTAACATTACATTTGAGCTATTTGCCCGCACAGTCTTTCACAGAGTGGTGAACCCCTCCCCATCCTCACTGACAGTCAGGATGGGAAGATGGGCAGGGGTTCACCACTCTGTGAATCCCTAAACAAGTACATGGCACTAGATAGTTAACCAAAACAAGTACATCAGCTATTTCAATTACAAGAAAGGTACAATTATATAGTTTAAACAAATATTTTGAAATGGAGAACAATTGTGTTAACACAACAAAATCCCTCGAAAATGGTCAAGCATGATCTTATAATGATTTTTCAATGCACAGTGAACATTCTCCAGTCCAAATACAAAAGTTAATATATTGTTCTTTTGCGTCTAAACCAAATTAGGTCAGCTAGCTGTTACTAGAGTAGTCCAGGAGGTGACTGGCAGCAATGTAGTTATGCTAATTAAGTAGATGGTGCAAGTTAACATTATTTAGGATTAACAAAAACCGTCCAGTAGCTGCATAGTTTTGTTACAATAACAATTCAGTTTTGTAAACGCACTTTGTGACAACTGCTGATGTAAAAAGGGCTTAATAAATAAATTTGACTGATTGATTGACAGTTAATATTAAGATAACAAGCTAGGTAGAATTTGCACTAGACAGTGTGTGGTGGCTTTACCAAGCTTCCAATTTTGCGCGTACATGTTATTGTGAGGTATTCACCTCATTTTCAGCAGAATTTCTTTGCAACACTTCCAGGCTAAACACTTGCTAAGCTGCTAGGTAGCAGAAGTGAGAGTACAGTGTTGATGGCCAACTTGTTGAAAAACTTGGAGGGTTTCTCAGAGCTCTTCTCGCTCTGGCTAGTTGATGTTCATGTGTAGCTGTTGTGCATTGACAAGAGAGTTGATAAGGATGTCATGCCCTCTACTGGTTCCCTGCCATCAGTCAGCACTCCTTCAGACCAACCTGTCAAACCACGCACCTCATCACCCGAATACTGGTCACCAGTGTTTGATTATCACCTGTCCCTTGGTTACTTGGTTTGTATTTAGTTCTGTCCTTAGTTCCCTGTGAGGAATTTACTCTACTAAGCTCTCCGCCTTACTACTCTCAGTGTTTTGCCAAAGTGTATCAGACCTTCACTATTGTTCGCTTTGACCTCGTCTCTGTCTAGCCCTTTGTGTACTATTGCTTCCACTGATTGCTCACCTGTGTACCGATCTTCCGCCTGCCTTGGGACTGTGTGTTGTTTATTAAACCTTGTAGCGCTCTGCGCTAGGATCCCCATCCTGTGTCAGTGTATTCGTGACAAAGGACTGACAGGTTCCCAAATGTAAGATTCCCATTGATTAAAAAAAGGCATTTAAAAAATGCAGGGCCATTTTGTTAGCTTGAGCTAATTCTGTCTACAGTCACACATTTCATCTTTAGCTAAATGCATATGTCCCTGAATTTTTTCACACGGCCGGCCGATCTCTTAATCTAAGGCACACATCAGCGAGATATATGTGTGCTCTCTGGAAACAAAACATAATCCCATAACTGCAGTGTTGTGGGCTGCAGTTTGAAAGTCATGGAAAGTAGCATGCTAACAATGTGGCTAAGCTAATCAGTGCAGCACACAAAATACTGAATGTTACACCCAGTGGCGGTTGCTACCATTAGGCAAGGTAGGCAGCTGCCTATGTCCCCAGAAGAACTAGAGCCTCATGAAAATTATAACTGAAAAAAAAATGTAAAAATATAATAATACATAGTTTTTTATATACATTTTTTGTCTTAAGATCTGATCATGTTACTTAAAATGATACTCAAATTAAATTGTGCCTTCTAATGAATTATGTCTGAGACCGAACCCCCCTCTTTTACTCAAATGGTCTGTCCCATATTGTTTCTCATGGCAGCAGCCCTAAAGATGTAAGATAGCTTATTCAGTCAGCCTGGGCCTGATAAACAACACAACAGATGGACAGAAAAGTTTTAAAAATATGAAACGCCCGTTTGTGAGCGGGGAAGAAAAAATAAGGAAGGAGGAAAATAGCATGAGTGTCCATAACAGTAGTAGCTTAGCGGCTGCGGCCACTACTTGTGTCATAAATGTGAATAGCTTAGCGGCTGCAGCTATTACTTACTGAATATGACTGTTTGACAGTCACATAAGAACACGTTATCCCTGACCTGCACAATCACGAATGGCCACCAGACAGACGTTAAGAAGACACTGATTCAATTCCATAATGACATTCTTCTAACATCACGCATGTTGATCATAATGACGCCAATGTTGACAGTGATAGCGACAGCGCTACTGAACACAAATTAGCGGTGTTGACGTTTACCCTCCCCTGGCTCCCCAAGAAAGCTCTGACAGTGTAGTGACACAGAATATAATGTCTGACCCGGGTATATGTGACCTTCCCAGCTGACAGACAATGAAAGGTGCAACATAGTGAAAAAAGGAAGGTATATGAATGCACTTGATCAAGCTCATCCATGCTTTTATCTCTAGTAGGGTTGACTACTGTAATGGCCTCTTAACTGGACTCCCCAAAAAGACTGTAAAACAGCTGCAGCTCATTCAGAATGCTGCTGCTAGAATCTTAACCAGGACCAAGAGAACAGAGCACATCACTCCGGTTCTTAAATCTTTGCATTGGCTTCCAGTCGGTTAGAGAATAGATTTCAAAGTGGTGCTTTTAGTTGAAGAATATAAACCGAGCAGGGCTCTTAGATCCATGAACACAGGTCAGCTAGTACAGCCCAGAGTCCATACTAAACATGGAGAAGCTGCATTTAGCACTTAAGCTGTACACAACTGGAATAAACTACCAGAAGGTCTTAGACGTGCCCCAAACGTATCAATTTTTAAATCCAGGTTAAAAACACTTCTCTTTTCACGTGCCTATGACTGAGCATTTAAACTTAACTACACTGTTTAGCCTTATAGCTTCCTATGTTTTTATCCTGTTTTTATTCTTTTTATATTTTCTTATTCTATTTTTTTTTATTATGATGTTTTCATTTGTTTTGATGTTTTCATTTGAGTATTTGTTTTTATGTTATTGTATTTTTATATATATATATATATTCTTTTTCTTTGTAAAGCACATTGAATTACTTCGATGTATGAATTGTGCTATATAAATAAACTTGCTTGCTTGATCATGACTAAGAAACTGTACACTTGAACAAAGTGGCTAAGTGCTTTGTGCTTCACTGTAGTCGTAGCTTATAAGGCATTATGTACCCTTCAGATAATAATTTTTAAACTAATTGATTTACTCTACTGAAAGGGGCAGCAATGCAAGTGTTTTTGGAAGTGGCAATTCCGTTCAAGAATAAAGAAAGAAGTTTTGTTCAGTGTTGCTGGTATGACTTAGATAAGGACAAGAATGAAATAGATGAAAAATAGATGATGTTGGGGACTTCAACCAGTCTCTGTCTAGAGCTCCCGAATCACTAAAGCTGCCACTGGTTACACCAAAAGCTAGCTAGCTAAATAGCTGCTTCTGAGTTAGCTAGTATGAGTGTTCACAAATTCTCTGACTACCAGCTGCTGCAAAGTACATAGCTGATCAAATGGAGCTACTGTTAAGAAAACATGCTGATGGGTAGGCAGATTTATATGAAAAAATGTTGAGCTGTCTTTTTACAACGTTATGAACCAATCCATTTATGTTGCAGAGACTTCCCCTTACTAAATATCTCTGCTACTTGTCAACCAAAAAGTCCTTTGATCTTCATGGTCACCCCTTAAGTCTAAAAGTCACATGAGCAACAGGTTTGTGTTCATGCCTCAGTAACTGCAGGGAGTATCTGCCCAGAAGGTGTCACACACCACCTAGGGAGGTGACCAGTGACAATTTTATCTAAATACAACTATTGTAGTGTAAAAACATTCACAGTTACACTCACGGGTTTCCCTCAGTGGGGAGTGGCCTACAGGCTGAGGTTTATTTAGCCGTTCACTCTCAGAAAGGAGCAGTGTTAAGTCAGAACATGCCACAGGTTGAGTACCCAAATTAGACAAAATGGATGGAGTCAGGCTGTTTACATCTCTCTCTCGTTCCAATTAAATCTTCAAAATCTCTCTCTCAATCTCTCTTTCTTTCTCTTTCTCTCCATTTATTTTTTCTCAATCTCTTTCTTCCAGTTATTCCATTGATGTGTTTGGCAGTAGACCTGGGCAGGAGGTGGGAGAGGTGAAAAAAGGATAAGTCTGGCTAGCTGTGTGGCTGGGTGCCTGGTTAAATGTGTGGCTTACTGGCTGAGTGGCTGCCTAGCTGTGTCTGGCTAGCTGTGTGGCTGGCTTGCTGTGTGGCTGGTTAAATGTGTGGCTTACTGCCTGAGTGGCAGGCTAGCTGTGTGGCTGGCTAGCTGTGTGGCTGGGTGCCTGGATAAATGTGTGGCTTACTGGCTGAGTGGCTGGCTAGCTGTGTCTGGCTAGCTGTGTGGCTGGGTGGCTGGTTAAATGTGTGGCTTACTGGCTGAGTGGCTGGCTAGCTGTGTGTCTGGCTAGCTGTGTGGCTGGCTAGCCATGTGGCTGGGTGGCTGGTTAAATGTGTGGCTTACTGGCTGAGTGACAGGCTAGCTGTGTGGCAGGCTAGCTGTGTGGCTGGCTAGCTGTGTGGCTGGGTATACAGTGTTTGTGCATCACCACAGGAATTTCCGGCTGGTGTGTCAGCAGGCTTTATCACAGCCTGACAGAAGCCAGCGCCCAAGGGTTAAAGCAGACCACAGCATCCCTCCCTCCAGAGGCCCCATGGGTAGCGTTGAGTCACGAATTAATCCCACACCAGGCTCTAAAGAACCTGAGATCAGGAGGGGAGGGAGGGGAGATGACAAGGTGTTTGACTGATGGCCATAACAAGCAAAGTTAAAAAACTGTTGGAAAGGAGATGTGTGATGTTTCAGCATCCCAGTTAAATAATGGACTTTGAGGTACATTTTGTACTGATTAAATTGAAGGCAAACCGTCCTTATTTAATATGGACACTTGTTTATGTATTGTGCAAACCTGTGTAATAAAGCCTAAGAAAATACAGGACATTTCTTCTTTGTCCTGTAGTCTCACTCAAACCCACCTATCCTCAGTGCTCTTTTCATGCCCTTACATTAACTTCTGCCATCACCTTCCTGGCCTGAGAAATGGCACCCCACACAGTGCTTTACTGTTAACCTCAGGCCGAATGCAGTGCCTTGTGTAGGGAATAGTGTGCAGTTTGACCCCAGCGTCTAATCTGCCTCCTGTGTTGCCTGCCTCCATGGGCCCCCTGGGTCCCTCCCCTCTACGCCCCCAATCTCCTCTGGGGGACATGTGGAGGAGGGAAGGCTGCAGCTGGGGCTTATCTGCTCCTTCTCAGCAGGCTGCAAGAGCACCTCCACCTCCCCCGCTAACCAAATCCCAGCCTCATCCAGTGACATAACTAGTCCCAGACTCATCCAGTGACATAACTAGTCCCAGCCTCTTTCTGTCATTTAACTAGTCC
>JACXGI010021200.1:0-10419 GCA_016801175.1 Esox masquinongy | reverse complement strand
AAAACAACACACACACACACACACACACACACACACACACACACACACACACACACACACACACACACACACACCCCCCCCCCCTCTGGTCTTGAACACACTGAGCACTGCACTCATGTCTCTGAAAGGATCACAGTGAGTGTTTCTGTGCAGCACAGCCTCCGTCTCGGGTTCAGCAATACTTCTGTAAGGGGAGGAGAGGTGACGAGTTTAGTTCAGTAGTCAGTGTGCGTGTTTGAATAAATACTGCTAACACTCACACACATGGTTACTATACATCCACACAAACAAACTGTACCTGATCAGGCCCCATTGGCATTCGTCCCATCACCATGGGGTTCATCCCCATCTGCCCGCCCATCTGGCCCATGTGAGCCCCTCCTCCGTTGGAAGGCATGCCCCCGTTCATCATCATGCCCCCGTACTGCCCGGGGTTACCCTGCTGGGCAAACTGCTGCTGTGGGTAGGAGCTGTGGGGACGTGGAGGGTTGGTTAGCGATGCTGTCGACCATTGTTGTGGTTCTCTCTCTCTCCCCTCCCTCCCTCCCTCCCTCACCTGTTGCGGCCCATGCCTCCCTGCGACCAGCCCTTCATCTCAGCGCTCTGGTACATGGGTCCACCTTGGGGATGCTGTTGCATCATAGGATTCTGAGGGCCCAGGCGGCCTGACATCATGGCGTTGGGGGGGCTGCCTCCAGCAGGGCCGAACGACGGGTCACCCTGCTGGCCCATACCTGTACGAACGGGTCATTTTAGCCATGGCATGTGCCCGTGGAAACACCCACCCTAAACCTAACCTCAACTGCAGAAACCTAAACCCTAATCTTAATCCCAACTGTAACATTTACCCAAAACCCAACAAAATAAGCAGTCTTTCTGGGTAGCAGTTCCTTGTTTTACTGTCCTTGCTAGGGGTTTCTGGTTCATGGGTTAAAACCGGTACACACGCACTGACGATCAGCAACACGGTGGCCAAGCTCACCATAGTTACCCCCGTAGCCAAACGGCTGGGGGCCCGGCTGGCCCATGTTCGGCCCACCCATGGGGGCATCCATGCCGGTGGGGGCGGTGACATTGGGAGGGGGGCTGAACCCCCCTGCGGCTGCCGCCTGCTGCTGCTGCATAAGCATCATCATCCTCTGCCTCCTCATCTGCATGGTCACCATCTCCCTGCTGCGCTGGGCCAACATCTGGGCGTTCAGGAAGCCAGGCTGGGGGGACAGAGGGAAGCACTGAGTGGGCGTGTGCGCACGCGCGCACGTTTACCGTTCTGGGTGTGTGTAATATGCAACAGGTAGGGCCTTATGAAATCTGTCTTCTTTTTTTCCAAATTCTGTGATAACCGTTTTCTTTTTGGGATTCCGTTTTTAAAATCACATCCACACATAAACACCCTAAGCAGTTTATTTTCTTCATCCGTACACACCCGTAATTCAGAACAATCCATCCACAATTGCCAGACTATATGCATAAAGTAAAATTCTAAAGCCCACACCTGATCTCGAATTTGTAAATATCGAAAATACTGCTGTAACATAACGCATAGCGTTGTTTAGATCAAGCATTTTACACTGAGTGACAGAGAGGCATGGACTGGCAGCTGAAATCTATCTTACTCTGAGTGACAAACTATGGCCCGTTCTCTAGTTGTCATAGAATATTGCAAAAAGATATATTAGCATTGCCATTGGACGTTCAAACCAGCCACCCTTTATTCAAACAATATTTTCTGACCCTAAACCTGGCTGCACCATGGATATAACTGCAGGGACTGGGAGGTGACATGAATCAACCAGCATATCACTCCGTCCAACAGGTCTACCTGGCTGGTATCTGCCTCTTCACACACCGCAATGACATCATCAACTTAAACATAAACTCTGCCCTTAATGTAGATTCAATGGAAGGGTGCTTTGACACATTTCACAACAGTAACATTAAGCGGCGAGTAACAGGTTCCACATAGAGAACTCGTAACACTACCACACAACCACTGAGCAATTAGGAACTCCACATTCTGCGTGCAAAGCTCAGTGTTCTTCCAGATTCATAGCAGTTTTAGAGTATGCAAAATGCGGTGGTAATTATTAATATTACAGAACTATATTCACATTATATTTTTATCTGAAAAAAATACTTGAATTCTGTGTTTATGTCTGGATTCCGTGACTCTGCCCGCATCTGTGCAGCACAAGAAAGTATAGGGCCTTAAACAGGAGAATGTGAGGTTGAGGTGTCTCCTAAATGCTAGGCTGTGTGTGCCTTTATTTAACTGTACTTCTGAGGCCCTACCGTTCATGGTAGAATTTGCTATTGGGGGGTGTGTTTAGTATTAGGGATAGGGGTTAGTTTCAGAGTTAAGGTTAGCCTTAGGGTAAGGCTAGGCTCATATTTGGGAAATGACTTTTTTTCTGGGTCCTGACAGGTATATTAACACCTAAAATGTGTGTGAGTATGTTTGTGCGGGGGAACTTCTACCTGTCCTCCCATGCCAGGCTGCATGCCCGGTCTCATGCCAGGGTTCATGCCAGCAGTCATGCCCGGGTTGCCTGGTCCAGGGTTCTCCATCTTCATGGCCATCCCCTGCCGAGTCTGACTCAGAAACTGGGAGGGACGGAAAAGTAAGTCAACACTAAGATGTGTGTCTTCTGTGTCAGGATGCGTTTGTCTATATGTGTGGGTGTATGAGTAAGTGTATGCGTGCGCGTCTTATTGTGTGTGTCTGTGTCTGTCTGTCTGTCTGGGTGGGTGTCTGTCTGTCTGGGTGGGTGTCTGTCTTTGTGTCTGGGTGGGTGTCTGTCTTTGTGTCTGGGTGGGTGTCTGTCTTTGTGTCTGGGTGGGTGTCTGTCTTTGTGTCTGTCTTTGGTATTGATTTATACCACAGTTTTGCATGTGATGTGAGACGTGCTGATTCAAGCAACTGCCGTTTACATAAATATGATGCAACGTACATGATTACTTTTTAATAGTTATCAAAATATTACTGTAAATATCATTATCATCTTTTCATGAATATACTTGCATTTGATGTGACATATAAAAGCTAGTTCGTAGGCTTCTTGAGTGTCACTGCTAGTAAGCACGTAGGCAGGCGTAGTTAGCATGACACTTATTTCAGACAAGCCATGCCACTTTGTCATGGACGCAGTCCATTAATGGTTTCTCCCTCTTCATAACATGGTAGGCGGTGGTAATTAGTTTTGCAATTGGACTATGCGGCACCTTATTCGTTCGGAGCAGGCAGACGTTCAGTTGTGCAGCCGCAAGGTTGTCAGCAGCCCGTTTGGCCACAATATAGGCTACGTCACAAGCTGCAGGGAATTAAGAACATGTTTTCGGTAGTTCTTCATTCTCTTTAAAAATGACCCTGCCTTATCGGCTTTCGTCGGGAACGCATGAAAGGTACGACAGAACAACTTGCCGTACCTTGTATCTTGGTGTTATTATTTTTGACCGACGGAAACTGTTCTTTTCACGAAGACAAAAATTCTCGCATTCGCTTTGCCTCGTACGACGCAGTGTTTCGGTCCCACTCCAGAATTCACTATGAACAATGATTGGTCAAAACAGATGAGCCATCGAATATCACTGGACAAAAAGACGACACTGGTACTGTACCCCACACAGGGGGGAGAAGAAGTGGCATAGACACATTTTAACGCGAGAACAGGCGAAAATTGAAGCGGGGATAGTGACAAAGATGACTAGCAAGCATTTTAATACAATATCATTTAAATGGAGAAATTGAGCACTGGCCCGACTGTTTTGTGTACTGGCCTGACGTTAGGTCTTACTGGCCTGTGCTAGTGGACCATCATAATGTTGAACCCTGTGTCTGTCTGTCTGGATGGATGTCTGTCTGTCTGTCTCCCTGTCTGGGTGGGTGTCTCCCTGTCTGGGTGGGTGTCTGCCTGTCTGGGTGACTGTCTGTCTGGGTGGGTGGGTGTCTGCCTGCCTGTCTGGGTGGGTGTCTGTCTGTCTGCCTGCCTGCATGTCTGGGTGGGTGTCTGCCTGCCTGCATGTCTGGGTGGGTGTCTGTCTGTCTGGGTGGGTGTCTGTCTGGGTGGGTATCTGTCTGGGTGTCTGTCTGCCTGCCTGTCTGTGGTTGTCCTACCTGTTGGCCCTGTAGTCTCTGCTGTAGCTGCATCCTCATGGGTTTGGTTGCGCTGATCATCCTGGGTCTCATCAGGTTGCCGCGGGGGTGACCCATGCCCCCCATCCCCGGGAAGCTGCCCCCCTGGCCCATTTGGGAGAGCATGGGGCCGAAGCCCCCCTGTTGGGGCTGTCCCTGCATGGGGCTCCCGCCGTAGGCTGACTGCATGGCCATGGAGGGGGGTCCGGGGTAGCCCTGGCCGTACAGGGGCTTCTGCTCCAGCACCATGGAGGGGTCCTGACCAGGGAAGGGCTCCGCGTGCTGCTCCGGCCCCTGGCCCTGGCTGACCAGGTCGGGGATGCCCAGGGCCCGGTCAATCTCCTCCAGAGCGATGCCGTCCGTATTGTTGAGCAGGGAGTCCAGCTGGTCCAGCAGCGCCCGCTCGTCACTCTGACCCTCGCTGGTGGTGGGTGGAGCCAGGAGCTCGTCCAGGGCATTACCAAACTGACGCCTGAACACACGCACGCACACACCCACGCGCACGCACCCACGCGCACGCACACACACGCGCACACACAGAGAACAATTAATATAATGACATTTTCGCTACCAATTGTGCTGGTATGAATCATATTATAAAAAATATTACTTTGATCAAAAAATTTCAGGTCAGTGTATGTTCATGGAGGTCAGAGGGTCAGTATTTTCATGGAGGTCAGAGGGTCAATACCTGCTGTGGTTGCTGTCCATTCCCATCACACTGTCGGGCCAGGAAGGAGACTGGTTGGGTTGGCCCTGCTGACTGAACGGACTCATCCCCATGCCCATGTCACCAGATCCTCCTGCACACACAGGCACAACACACATTAACCAGATATCCTCACAGAATCAACTACTACACATGACAGACACAACACACACTAACCAGATATCCTCACAGAATCAACTACTACACATGACAGACACAACACACACTAACCAGATATCCTCACAGAATCAACTACTACACATGACAGACACAACACACACTAACCAGATATCCTCACAGAATCAACTACTACACATGACTGACACAACACACATTAACCAGATATCCTCACAGAATCAACTACTACACATGACAGACAACACACATTAACCAGATATCCTCACAGAATCAACTACTACACATGACAGACACAACACACACTAACCAGATATCCTCACAGAATCAACTACTACACATGACAGACACAACACACATTAACCAGATATCCTCACAGAATCAACTACTACACATGACTGACACAACACACATTAACCAGATATCCTCACAGAATCAACTACTACACATGACAGACAACACACATTAACCAGATATCCTCACAGAATCAACTACTACACATGACTGACACATACGTCAGCGCCCGCTATCTTCATTTTATAAACAAACACCACCCGACACACAGACACGCACGCACGTACATACGCATGCACGGACGTACCCATATCCATTAGCTGTTGCTGCAGCATGGATCTAGTGCCTGGAACGCTGTTGGACCTGGCAACCATGGGCCCTCCTCCCATCATGCTTTTGGAGTTGTAGTCCATGCCAGGGCGCATCATGGAGGGGTGACCGGCCGAGCCCACCGGGCTGGTGCTGGAGCGGGGCATCCCCCAATCCCCTGAGCCGCCCATGGGAGAACGCTGTGGAACCCCCATGCCCCTGTTCATTGGCCCTGAGGGAACACAAAACACCCAAATTAGATGTCTTTTTTTTCTTACAGAGTATGGCACTGACTGAAACCCAGACCTGGTTAGTGGAGTGGGAGAGAGATGGAGAGAAGAGTGGAGAGAGATAAAGCCAGGGGCAGTGAAATAACTAAATGAGTTACTTGTTCCAACGCCTCGCGGACACACACCCATGTTCCCTGGGTATCCCTCTGGGCTGCCCATCATGTTCTCCTGTTTAATGAGCATGGGGCGCCTCCCTGCTCCTCCAGGACCCCCAGGGGGTTTAGCATCCGCTGACATGGCCCTCTGGAAGCGGCCAGCGGGCATCCCCGGACTCCCTGAACGTACGCACACAAAGGGACGAACACACATGCGCAACCACAAAGGGACACAACAGGTAAAGCAGATTAATGTTAAGCTCAGTTTAAATCAATGCCAAAACAGCTCAATGCAAAACTGAAGGGGTGTATGTCTTGGATATTAACACAATGGAGAGCAGCGAATCGTTCCTTGGACATTAAGGAAAGTGCCTCACTCTCTGTGAAGCCGGGGGAGGGGGCAGTGTTATCGCTTGGTTCCTGAAAGGCCAGACCAGGGCTATTCAACTCAGTTCCTTGACAGCTGAACCACTTGGTTTTCATCCTCTCCTGAAAGGGGAATGACTCTGACCAAGGACAGTAGGTTTGTGCAATTAACTACAAGGTGGACAAGAAAATCCAAAGTGTTAGGGCCCCACAGAACAGGAGTTGAATAGCCCTGGGCTGGGCTACACATCCAAGTCACCTATTTTTCATTACTAACTCAATATAATCTCAGTGACTGTTGAAAATATATAAAAGGAAAATATCAACCTGGGACAAAATGTTATAATTTACTGGCCAGTACACTCATATTTGCCAATGTATATTTTTTCATAATGAATTATTTCAGGCTAACTGGCCTCCTATGTTGTTGTTTTTTTGCCAAAGGATATTTCCTTGCTTTTATCACTATTGCCCTATTGTCAATTGGAGTAGGACTGGAGAGGGCAAACCTTTAAGTTTGTCTATTGCTTAATGTTTCTACCTTGCAGGTTGTCATCGATGCAACCCGGGGCCTTGTTTCCTCCTTCGTTAGCCCCTCCTTCTCCCTGTTCAGGGTAAAACTCTGAGCCAGAACCCCTCAGACCTCCTAGGATCGACTCCAGGTTCTCCAACTGGGAAAGGATGGATCCACGTGTCAGCAAACACCCGGTATCACACTCACACATATCTACATAGGTTAGGAACTTAGGAAGGCCAGTGGCTAACGATCGATGCTACTATATTATTCAGTGTAATACTCATGTCATGCCATTATCAGAGCTACCTCGTCAGGTGGCTCAGACTTGATCTTGCTCTCCGGATGTTCAGGCGTGTGGCCGGGACCAGGGCCTCTAGGTGGGGGGCCGGCTGAGGCTCCTGGGGGCCCCTTTCCCTCTAACTCCTCAGGCTTGGGCTTCACGTCCACCGGCTCTTTAGTGTCCTTGTTGAGGAGGTAGTGGAGGAGTGCGTGGGTCTTCTCCTTCTTTGGGCTGTGTTGCTCCTGCTTGGTTTCCGTCACTCCTCCAGCTGCCGGTACCCCCCCAGGGGTCTCTCCTGGGATCTCCTGACCCCCCAGGGTTACCTTTCCGGTGGCCTCGGCCGTGATCTTGGCCACCTCGTCGGGCGTGTTGCTGTTCTGCAGCAGCTTGTGGAGGATCTTGTGCTTCTCCTGCAGCGACGCGGTGTAGTGGGCCGAGGCTAGAGCGTTGGCCAGAGCTGCGCCCCCGGGACCTGACGACTGGCTCTGATTGCCGGACGCCGAGGATGAGGAGGACACTCCGGTAGAGGAAGGGCTGGTCATACCTCCCGCGGGGTCTTTCGTGTTGGACCCCGCTGGAGGGTTGGTGGGCGGGGGTGGTATAGAGGGTACGGCTGGACCACTTCCCCCCAACCCCAGCTCCTCGGTGGGGGAGGTCAGCAGCTGCAGAAGCTTCTTATGGCCTTTACTGTCTGGAACTCTCCGGGCGGGCTCTGAGCTGGCCACCCCGGCCTCGCTGGCCCCCTCCCTGGGCTCCTTGCCGCCTGCCGCTGACTGGTTGTCCAACCGGTCTCCAGAGCTCTCTGCCTGGGGATGTGGGTGGTGGTGGTGGTGGGGGTGTAGGGGGTGGTGGTGCTCGCCGGGCCCGGGGGGGCTTTTGGAGCCGTCTGGGCCCGGTTTGGCCGGCTGCATGGGTTGGGAGGACTGGGACGAGGAGTGGATGCTGGGGGAGCTGTCTGGCTTGTGGGCCGGGGAGGGGGAGGTGAGGGTGGACGGGAGGGAGCTTCCGACCCCCTCGCTGATGGCCTGCAATGCGTTGAGGGAGCTGCTGGAGAAAGAAGTGCCACCTCCTCCACTTCCTCCATGAGGGCCCATTGGGGAGTGCATACCTAGTACAAAAAAAAACACTTTTAGGAACTTCCGGAAAAAAACAAGACAATGGCCAGAAGAAATTAAAAAAGACCCTTGTTGTTCTAAGAGACAAAAGCAAATTTAGTGAACTGCCCATATCGGCATACCTCCAGGGGAAAACTGACTGGTGCCCATCTTGGGGCTGCATCGGTTTCGAGGGGACATGAGGAGCCCCTGCTGGGGACCACTCAGCCGGGGACTCCCCATGGGGCTGTTCATACCCCCCAGTCCGTACCCCCCGCTGCTCTGGAAGGGGGGCTGCTGGGAGTGCTGCATGCCAGGGTGGTTTCCTGGACCCGGGTGGTTCATCTGGTGACCCATCTGGTTCAATTGATTCACCTGACCCATCTGGTTCATTTGATTCATCGGATTCATCTGCATCATTCGGTTGCCCATGCCTCCGTTTCCTCCGTACATTGAGCCGCCTCCCATCTGTCCCATGTGGTTCTGTTCGTTCATTGGCCCATAGCCCCGGTTCATACCCCCCATCCCCATTCCTCCTCCGCCGGGGGGCATGTTCATCTGGGTGTTGGGGTTTGGGCCCCCAATGCCTGCTTGCCTCATCGACCCTGGCATCATGCCCCCGCCCGGGGTGGAGCGATAGCCATTCTGCTCCCTGGAAGAGAGGACGACCAGGAGAGAAGAGCAAATGTGAGGGAGGTGAAGCTACCATGGCACCTTGGAGCTCTATTCCTGTAAATACCCAGATTAGGGCTAGCGTCTGTTGAATAGTCACATGGAAGAGCAAGTTCAAACACACACTACAGGAAGTCCTCTAAAGAGACTCTCAAAACATGAATAGACAATCTATATTACCTCTTCACAATGAAAAGGACGACAAGCTTTCCAATTCACTATTCAACCCTGGAAATCTGACTTCTGTGAGCTGAGTGGCTAACAAGCACAGTGATTCCAACTATTCCACTTCCTATGAATGTATGTACCAGCACCACCAGGTGGTCTGTAGACATTCTCCACATTGACTGACTCATCCGTTCAAGCGCTCAGAGAGGGTACTGGGCAGATCAGCAATATCATCTGTCTTGGCATCGTGTGTGTGTTCCGTCACGATTCAAGGCAGCAAAACTGTTTCCAACTTGTTTTCTACCTCATTGCAAGTGGTGTGTGTGTGTGTGTGTGTGTGTGTGTGTGTGTTTGTACCTCTGTAGCAGGTGGGTGGAGATGAAGCCTTGAGGCTCGTTGCTCATGGGGTGGCGGTACAGCTTGCTCTTGGTCTGGGCCGTGACGGGGGTACCATCCGACAGGGAGAAGCGGTACAAGGGGGTCTCTGCGTGACCATGCAGGAAGGCTAGGGGCAAATACGGAGGGTTTATATCCTGATCCACAATTGAAATATACATTTGATAATTAATGACGTATAGGGTCGGGGGGTCAGGTCAATAGTCTGTTGTCACGCTAGTCACGTGTTTTGGGACAGCTGTGCGTGCGTGTGTATGAGCGAGTATCAGTTGTTTGTGGCGTACCTTCGTGATAGTGGCGTTTGTGGGACCAGGGCTGTCCATCACTGTGCTGCAGGAACATCTGGATGCAGCGCCTCAGCAGATCCTCCCAGCCCGGACGCATCGACGCACGCAGAGAGTTCTGATCTATCTGGATCAGCTTACCTGGAGGGGGGGATGGTGAAGCGTGGATGGCGTGCTACAGAATACCTATTAGCAGATGCTGTCGCATGTTTGTACACAGAAGGATGTAGTAAATCAAAGTCTACAAGCAGGTTTGCGGGATGAGTCAGAAACATTGGCTGTGTTGCTGTTAGTCTCACCTGAGAGGTCATGTCGGGTGTTGAAACTCTCCGTTCTCTCCACAGCAGTCACACGACGAGCCACACATATCATACAGGACTGCAGGTCTGAGGAGGAAGGGAAAGAGTTAGTTGACCTACTAATACAGCAAGGGAAAGAGTTAGTTGACCTACTAATACAGGAAGGGAAAGAGTTAGTTGACCTACTAATACAGGAAGGGAAAGAGTTAGTTGACATACTGATAAACGAGTAGAACAACTTGGTTTTCCTACTAATACAGGAATAGAACACGTTAGTTAACCTACTAATACAGAAATCTGAATACTTAGTTAACCTAATAATACAGGAATATAATAACTTAGTTAACCTACTAATACAGAAAGCTAAATAATTTGTTAA
>JACXGI010021199.1:0-10424 GCA_016801175.1 Esox masquinongy | reverse complement strand
GGAGGAGTAAGGGGTGTAAGTCAGATTGGGAGGAGTAAGGGGTGTAAGGCTGGATTGGGAGGAGTAAGGGGTGTAAGTCAGATTGGGAGGAGTAAGGGGTGTAAGTCAGATTGGGAGGAGTAAGGGGTGTAAGTCAGATTGGGAGGAGTAAGGGGTGTAAGTCAGATTGGGAGGAGTAAGGGGTGTAAGGCTGGATTGGGCAGGGTGGGTGGGATGTGGATCCCAGTTCATCCAATCGATGAGTAGAATCAGGTCTCTGGTCCCAAATGGATTAAGAGTTTGAATTTTACAACAAACAAGAATAAATGCAACAAGAGCACTTTTTCCGTGTGCCAGTGGCCATTGACATCAGTTATGAGGGCAAACGGCAGTCATTTCAACACCCTGGTGAATACGAGCACAAAGAGGTTTCGGACACCTGGGTAATGATTATGCTGTATCATTGGCTTCTTGATGTCACACCTGTCAGGGGGATGGGGTTTTGTTCCAAAAAAAGAAATGCTCACTAAAAGGCTTGTAAACGATGTTGTGTATAAAATGTGAGAAATTAGCTTTTTGTGTATGCAGGATGTTTCCGGAATCTTTTATTCCAGCTTGTTGAACATGGGCAGAGCAGGTGATATGGTGCATGTGTTTTTGTTCAGTGTGATTGCGTTAGTTGGAACACTTGTAAGGGGTGTTGTGAAACGGCCCAGTCTGGATGGTGGGGACATATCTTTGTGCTGGGTTGGGCGCCTGCAGACTCAATTGTGTTCAGCTGCCAGATTCAAACTCCCAAAAGCTCGTAGGTTTCGGCAAAAAGTTGCCGGTTGTGCAAGTAGCGTGATTACGATCAGAATGGCTTCACAGGATGTGTACACATGGACGAGTTTTGATTGATTTTCCAGAGACCACTGGGAGTTGCCGCGATGAGGGTTGGCCGTAACCAACAATGGGGCATCACAAACTCGGGAGAGGAAGATGAGAGTAAAATAAAAATAAAACATTTTAAATTAATCAGGTGCGCTGGATATAAGGTTGGAGCCAAAAAAAAAAACGTATGATAGGTCCACAAGAACATGATTGGAAAGACCTGGTTTAACCATTTCGGCGTGTTTTTTTCCTCTATGAAATCAGTACTCAAAAGAGAAACTACAGAAGTATGCACATTTGTCAATGCCTCACAAAAAAAAAAACATTACAAACCCATTTGAAATAGACACAAATTCCATTTCCAATCTCAGACATTTCAAAGAACTGGTTGAAATGGCTAATTCACCTCCTGCCTCCGGAAGCAGAGAACTGCCATCCAAGGTGGGCAGCAGGTCCTCGAGGGCAAGCTGGGCCGCTTTGGCCTTGGCCGCCTTCTTGGTGGCCCCCATGCCAGTCTTGTACCTCACCCCGTCAATCACCACGCAGAAGGCAAAGTAGAAACTAGTGACATTACCTGGGAGGAAAATAACGGAAGCAGGCGTGAAACGACCAACCACTTCACACCGACACGCACAAAAGGCTGGATTGCCAATGGAGGGCGTGGTCCGGGACTTACCCGTAGTTACCGTTTCCTTAAACTCAATCTGGAACGGCAGCACCTGCGAGAGCTGGTACAGAGCTGACACGGCATGAGTCTGACCGCACTTGTACCGGTCAATCAACTCACGGGGAACGCTTTTCGGCCTGACGCCGTGGTCTATGGCAGAAGAAGACAACCGCCAAATTTCAGCTTCAGGTGCCACACCTTGGACGCGGGACAGGCCGATTACAAAATGCGCCCAAGGAATCCAACAGGGACCTACCCGGGGGGGGGTGACACGCCGGCTCGAGGAGGTTGCTGCGGTTGTTAACTTCTGAGACGGCTGGAGCCACAGATCCCGCCGGCAACCCTGGCGGTGAAAAACTATTTTTCTTGAGGATATGTGCAAAGCTGGCCCCTCTGGAACCACAAAACGATCCACCTTGAGCCCAAGCCATCTTGGAACCTGTGGATAGAGATACATTGCATTATTGACAAGATAGCTGGCGAGCATATATATGGCCTGAACCTCCATGAAACACCTATAGGGTGAGCTGAAAAAGAGAGTCCACAAGCAAGGACCGAGACCCCTGGAGAGATTCCGCATGGATGAAGGGTCTAAGATCCCTTGCTATTTGTTATACCACCTCATCAAATATTACAGTAGAAGTGCTGTTATCTTGGAAGAGGAGGTTGCACAAAGCACTTACTGTGTGTGTGCCAAGTGCTAGTTTCCAGAACATTAAAAGAGGCCTACCTGACCATAAGGAGCTTTAAGTGCTGCACGTGACAGTGTTATGGTTTAAAACGGTACTATAAACCTTCGGAATCAGATACAGGTTGTCTTGCCCCTAATTGAAAACAAAGCATATAGTATACATGTAACTCAATGCACTGCTTTTATAAAATATAGCCGACCCTGCGAACAGACTGCATTAAAACCCCAGCGACCTAGCGGAAGTCAATTCCTCAATGCGGCTGTAAAGTTAAGCGAGTGTGGTGTGCTGAATTTTGTCTACCGCATTATTTGAATATTTCCAACTCGAGCAACTATCAACCGTGCGTTTCAAGAACAGGAAGTTATCAAACCACCGAAGCTTAAAACATGTAGATTATCAGCAATAGGTGACGGAATTTAACAACAAAGCTGAACACCTACAGTACTTATTTTTCAAACTGGGCATGACGTGTTGATTAAAACAAGATAGCTAGCTAGTAGGCTATACTAGAAAAATTTGCATGAACGCAACACAATTTACAATTATCTCACCCAACCTACTGTACCTACAGATCAAATCTTACCGCTTAGTGACCAAATAAACCTTTTTTGTGTTCAAAGTAACGTTAAATGAGCAGTAGAGTTAAAAACATCGCTCACCCACTTTGTCTAATAAGTCAATTGCGCTTTCGTGTCGTGTGACATACTGTGTGAGGGAGCTGTGTCGTGAGACAGGTCATAGTTCGCATTAAACCGATTGCAACACTATAAACCCACTGGCGAATACAGCATTAACGTTAAAATAGATTTATGATCATGGTTTAGTACCTGTACGGTAGAGGGCGTTATTGTTAGTAAAAAAAAGTCCTGCATATAGTAAAAATAAAAAACAACCTAAAGTAGCCTATACTGCCTGAAAAATTCTCAATTCGATTTTTCTCGCTTGAGCTTTGTGCTTCCTCCTCAAAACTTATTGGAGGCAGGGTTGTCAGATTTCATTGACTGTAAACTGCCCAACTACTCGCAGATATGCAAGGATGATATTTTTTCTGTACAACCCTATCTGTAAATCGACCCGCCCAAGCCCTATACTGCACACTGTCATTAAAATAGCTCAGTTGTTCAGGAAATTAGTCCATCAGGCAACACTGATTGGAGGTCAGAGCTATTGGTTTTGAGAAATAGAAAGAGAAATATCGAATAAAAAAATGAGTGAGTCATCCCTCGTTGCAATATTTGTGTCAAACAAGTATTTTGGCATTACAAAAATCTAATTTTATTTTGTTATTAACTTATTAGACAGGTACTTTTTGTGTGAGGAACTAATTCATTCAATATATTTCACCGATGTTTAATTAAGTCAGTTGAGAACCAATTCTCACTATGTATTTTTTAAGCATAGCTACAATTGCAAGAAGGAAGACACACAGAACCACACAAATAATAATAAAAAAATACATAAAAACAAATAAATACTACTTACAGGGGAAATAATTCCAATAATCAAATTACTATTACTATTATCTATGCACAGCAAGATAAATAGATTTGATGATTTAGCGGGTGCACGATTACATACCAGACTTGTAAATAGTTTGGTATCATTGAGTCTCGCATCTGGTGTTTGTAGCTGGGAACAAAGCGGCAGTGCGGTAAGTTACAACTCCGACACTAGAGGGCAGTACTTACACATTATTAAACGACTACCCTTATGACCCCTCTTTTTAATACTCTAAATCAGGGGTATTCAACTCTTACCTTACAAGGTACGGAGCCTGCTGGTTTTCTGTTCTAGCTCATCATTAAATGCACCCACCTGGTGTCCTAGGTCTTAATAAGTTCCTGATTAGGGGGTTGAAATGAAAAAGTTGAACTGGCCTAGTGATCCAGAGTTGAGTTTAAGGGCTCCACAGCGAATGAAAAACATGTTACTACCTTTTTATCAAATCTACTAATGTGATGTGGTCCACAATTATTTGAAACCCTCTTATGTCATAATTTGTGAACTTTTGTCTTTTGGAGTTGCATCATGGAATGGCCCCACAAGCCAAGCTCTTCATGTATGAAAATACATCTAATTTAAAGTGATAAAAATTCTGTTTGTGAGTTTTTTTGGGGGTGCAAATTCATCTTCATTTTGTCTTGATGTATCACCAGATTGACAAACAGTGACATATTTTTTACCAGATGAAAACATAAATATGCCATTAGCCTCTGTGATGCCCCCTGCCAGAGAGTGCCCTTTCTCCAGCTCATGTTTGCCCTGACAGCACCCCCTCGTTGATAAATAACAGCACTGGCTCTCCTGCCTGCCACAATCGCCCCCAGCTGCAGCTTCCCAATGCTCCGTCTCCGCAGCAGAGATTGAATCTTCCCCATTCATTAGACTAAGTGGATGAAACTCTCTAATAGGCGCTCCCTTCCCCTCAATAATTGCCGTTGATTGGCGTAAATTAGACCCTAGTTGCCAGACGAGTGATTCTCGACGACGATAATCCGATTTCAAACTCAAACTAATAGGATTTTAACTCGGGCTTGGCCTAATGTCCGTCTGCAAACCCTGGCTGTGGCCCTGTGCCCTAGCCAACCAGTGCCCTCTGGATCATATCTGTGTGTGTGTGTGTGTGTGTGTCTGTGTGGTGAGGGAGTGAGTGAGTGCGGGGGTCATTCTCACGAAACTGACATTCAACAAAAACAGGTGCAATTTTTCTCTAAAAATTGAATCAATCAGACTAGGATTTAGACTTAACAATTTCATAAATATTATTAGAATTATTTTACATTATGCATTTCACTAAGATTTTGTGGAAAATCCCCCCTAATTGCCAAGAAGGAATAAAGTAGAAATCTGTAAAAAAGAAATCATAAACATTGCCCAGATAATGGAATCAGATTTATTTCAGTAATCAGAATTTGAGTTGAATTATTATTTCATTTTCTTAGTGAGCAGGAATGTACAGTTTATTTGAAAAGATACCCTCTCCCCAAAAACTAGACATCTTAGTACCTGGATTGATAGTTTGATCTTTGAAAATGTGTCATGGTTTTGTGTGAATCAAACCTTTTTGTGTTTGTGCTGATCTGTCATCACTTCATGCACAGAGAAGATTGTCAGCTGTACTCTGCCCTTATAAAACACTTTCAAAAGACATAGAAAGACATTAAATAGCCACAAGTGACTTTCAGTTATAGTACAGAGACTGAACCCAGACGAGGAAGAAGCCTGAGGCATTTCACTCTGATAGATACTCACTTTGATTGAATTCCAGGAACCCGCCACTGAACTCACATTTCTGAAAGAAGTTATAACCTTTTTTACTCCTGCGGCCCTAATCCCTCTGTAGACCTTGAATTTCCAGAGCAATTGCCCCGCTGAAGACTCACTCTTCTAGCAAACAATTGACGGTGTGGTAAATACTGTTGAATGGCCAATTTTGTCAGTTACTCTTAGAGTCCTCCTTAGGTGAAGGACAGCAATGTCAGTTAGGCCCATATGCACTCCTTCTGACTACATTAGAAGTGGTCCACTTTTCAAGCCGAGGTTGTAACACTTAGTAAGTGATGAATGAACACTGAGCACTTTTGTAAAGCCATCATCGACTGCTTTTATTAGGCATGGTTCACCCAAATTTTGAACTGATGGTTTCCTTACCTTGTAACCAGCCTATATGGACATGGTTTGACAGCAATACATGATTTGGTTCGGTCACCCTGGGAACTGCGTGATTTTATTATTATATCGGTACCATGACCTTAACAGGATTCTTTTTGCAAATGCAATAAAGCCATTGTACCAATATTACGCATTTTTGTTGATATGACACATCATGATGAAATCCTAACTGCCTTTGTGGAGCTTCACAGTTAATTTTAGATACATTTAGATGGTTTTTGCATGTTGTGTGTAAAATGTGTGTAATGTCGTTACCATGACTTTGTAGCATTCGTGAAAGAAATCCCGTTAAGTCCGCGGTGCCAGGACTTTGATGAGATTCACTAAGATGGTTCCAAATGCTAAGATGTTTCCAAAGGCTAAGATGTTTCCAAATGCTAAGATGTTTCCAAAGGCTGATGTTTCCAAAGGCTAAGATGTTCCCAAATGCTAAGATGTTTCCAAAGGCTAAGATGTTTCCAAATGCTGATATTTCCAAAGTCTAAGATGTTTCCAAAGTCTAAGATGTTTCCAAATGCTAAGATGTTTCCAAAGTCTAAGATGTTTCCAAATGCTAAGATGTTCCCAAAGGCTGATGTTTCCAAATGCTAAGATGTTTCCAAAGGCTGATGTTTCCAAAGGCTAAGATGTTTCCAAAGGCTAATGTTTCCAAAGGCTAAGATGTTCCCAAATGCTATGATGTGTTCCAAATGCTAAGATGTTTCCAAATGCTAAGATGTTTCCAAATGCTAAGATGTTTCCAAAGGCTGATGTTTCCAAATGCTAAGATGTTTCCAAAGGCTAAGATGTTCCCAAATGCTATGATGTGTTCCAAATGCTACGTTGTTTCCAAATGCTACAATGTTCTCACACCTTGTCCGTGGTCTGCTTACGTAAATTGTGTGAACCATCCCTTTGAACTTGTAGAAGAAAGCAAATTATGCTCTGCTATGAGACATTTATACAATGGCTGGTGGCATAACCCATTATGTAACGCTGAGAGAAAAAAAGCAGAGCTGAAGTGACATGATTAACTTGACATTAGGTGAGCCACCAGGCCGCATTAAGCATGCTAGAAGTTGCCAGTGCCAGGTAAAACAAACATGCCTGTCTTATCTAGACCATGAGATATGAATACATAGTTGCTGTACATGGTTAGTTAGTATATGGTAGTTAGTATGAATTGTATTCAGAAGTATACACTTCATATGAGAAACCTGAACAGTTTTTAGGTAGAATAGCCTTTACGTTTATGGCTGGATTAACTGAGATTCTTGACCCCCCCCCGTATTATCCTTCAAACATGTCACTTATGAGAGAGGCCTGTTTGATGTCGAAAATCTTTTGTCATTTTGTTGATAAGGGGATGTCGGTGTTACTACTAAGGCCTGAGGTCTAATGAAACTCCACTCCATTACCGCTGAATCAGACAGATTGCTCTCCCAGAGAAATGAATTGAGTTTTTTGTATTCGTGAGATCATTCCCCCTCCATTAACTGGTCTTTATCCCCTCTCTTCATCACAGGGAAATCAGGTTAGGCGGCCATGATTAGCTGGGGTGGCCTCCCTTTTTAAGCAGTAATTGGGTTTGGCGGCTCAGCTGATAGTGCCATTAGGACCAATAAAGACTGGGCTTGGCTCATCGAGTGAAACAGATTCTTCACGAGCAGATGGTAGACGGAGTGGAAAGAGCTCTGGGCTCTGATCTATCGAGACCGAAAACAAAGTTTGTGTAACCAAAGTAGTTTTGGAGGCCTCGTTACTTCATCGGGGCTAAACCCCGCCCCCCGCCCCCCTCGTTTTTTGGTTCTCTGCGAGGTTGATGGGGATATTTCTGTTTTGACCATCTCTCTACGATTGAGCACAGCATCCTACACTGTAGTTGTTGACTCTTGTTTGTGCATGCTGTGATTTTCACCCGTTTCTATGGACTGACAGATGGACGGGTGATTTCATAAGAGGCCACTAGAGCGTGATGATGTTACACCTTACAAGCAGAACCATGGCCCAAATTCAATCCATGGCAGATGAAGGAAAACCACCAGCCTGCGGGATCCCACCAAATATTTACACTGTAGCAGTGGTGTTGAACAAGTTTAAACTCACTCCGCGTCAGGGAGGACTGCGGTGTTCATTGAACATTGCCAATTCTATACACTGGTAACCTGACGCAAACATGGCGTAATGTACGACCTGTGTCCTTCTGGCGGTCGTTATGACTTAGTTGGTTCCTCTGGCAGCCTTCTAAGACGTAGAGGCGAGCTAGAGGCCATCTTAGAGCTAGCATATCACTCTCATTGATCTGATCTTCTCGACAACACTTCCTGAAGCTGAAGCTCACTGATGCTTTCACTGCTCAAGTCCACAGGGGCCTGTGACAATTAACTCCAATAAAAATCACTCATTAGACGTAGCTCAGTGAATGAGCTTGAAACTGTCGATCCATAACCATGATGAGTTATTTACCATAACAACGGGACCTAGTAATCTAATAGAAATAATCTAAATCATGTAACAAGTACTTGTTTAGTCTGATTTAAAAAACATCTGTATTTCTTTTACGTTATGGGCATGTCGGCCACTAAGCTACTGCGCTAACGGTGCAAACCCAACAAACCACAGTACCCATTTAACACAATCCTCAGAAAACAGTGTAGGTTGCCTTTTTTTATTTTATAGTCTGTTTGAATTTAGCAGATGATCATGGGTCGAAATTGTCAGACCAGGGCCTAGAGTAAACATATCAACCATGGTCGCCATTCGATCCTCCGACTATCGTCTCCTATCATCTGGACACACGGAAAGGTGAACTTGGCCGATTCCGAGAAATTCCACGCAAAGCCCCAGATAGCCTTACTGCGCCCTCAGCGTCTTGGGCTTTGTCCGAAAGGAAAAGGTGCATTAGTGGTGACAGGCAGTTCAGTGGGGACCGGGGCTGATGGGAGATCTGGACGGCTGCAGGTGGGCTTGGGTATTATGTGGCTAGTTGTTGCTGTGACTGTCCATCTCTTATCTCCTCCGCAGGGGTTGGGTTGAGAGGGGGGTCTGATCCTCCCGTCTTTCTTATCTATGCCGTAGTGCAGACTGAGTTGTTCCCCAGTTTCTTTCCTGGAATCCTCCGGATTTAGTGAACCACAGCAAAGTAAGTGTGTAAGGTGACCCTGGTGTGGGATTTTCTTCAAAATTGTTTCCTATGGTTAGGGTTATTGTTTCGCCATTTTGCATGTAAGAACTTATTTAAGAAATAATATTAAAATATGAAATAGATATATACAAATTCAGTCATTTAACATACATTAATTTTATCTTTTTGAAAGAGTAGTGTGAGATTTTGGAAATCAAGCTTCTACTTCCCCAAAAGTCAAGTGAACCCATGGCTATGATTCAGTTTGGAGGTGTTTGCTAACTAGCATTAAAGGATTGCTATTCCTGGAGATCCTAACTTCATTCACACTGGACGCAGATGCTGTACATAAAAAGGGTATCCCCATCTTTGAACTCTCCCTTTAAGTGTGCCATCACAGCGAACCAACAAAGGTCACGCAAGCTATAGTAAAAACAAATGCATACATTTTTATAACACACCAGGAAAAAATCTGTTTGGTTTTCATTGAACAAGGCACTAACTGCTTTCATCAAGTGCATTTTAGATTTGTCCCATCACAGTTTGACTTATAAAGGTAAAGGGGGTTGTGTTAGTGCATTTCCGTCCCCAACACTTAGACCCCTTCTGCTAAATAAAACATCCTGTTGCCAGGCACCTGCATGTGTTCTCAAATCACTGAGGGAGCAAAAGAGAAGAAGCGTCCAGGTTAAGTTGTTTGAAAGCCCCGGTATTAAGAGGCATTTTACACTTAAGAAGTTGGTTTCGCTGGGTTTTTTGTTTCCCCTTATTGATTGATGCTCAACTATCAATGCATAATAGAAAAGCACTCAGAGCAAATGCAGGGTTATGGCCTTGGGAGGGAGTCAGCAGACGAGACTACAGCCCAATGCCATTATTGCCCCATAAAAGATCCCCTGGGAAGACCATGGTGTTCAGATCAGCACACACCAAATACCCAATTAAAAAAGGCTTTAAATTCCCTCCTCTTTCCCGGGCAGAAATCAATCCGAATTCAATCTATTCGGCTAGGATTCCGACAGAGCAGGTAATTGCCCATAATCGGTCAGCTAGGTGACAACAGCTTAAAGGGGAGACACTAATACAATCAGGTATTTTCTTTCAACACTCGTCCTACTGTAGCTAGGCCCAGGTTGGCTGTTTAAAAGTGGCAGAGTGCATTTTGTTGTCGTCATCTGAAAATGGATATAAAGTTACGTAAGTCCTCTGTCTGTGCAGCGCTTGCAGGTATTCTCAGAAAATTATGCTTTCTATATTACCTTTTATGAAATTCGAATAGGTGTGATGAGCTACAATATAAACATAGATAATAAACAAACAGAATAATCAAATTTTGACTGTTTTCACCCGGTGCGTTTTGTATTATTCTGACAGATATTTGGATCGTAATTTTAGAAAGGTATTTTTTTTCTTAACTGCACCCCCCCCCCCCCCCCCC
>JACXGI010021198.1:0-10423 GCA_016801175.1 Esox masquinongy | reverse complement strand
CTATGTTTCTCTCCTCTCAGGATCTCTGGGCACTGCGGGGCGCGTTGTAATAAAATGTAAAATCAGTTTTGTTCTGACTATGTTTCTCTCCTCTCAGGATCTCTGGGCACTGCGGGGCGCGTTGTAATAAAATGTAAAATCAGTTTTGTTCTGACTATGTTTCTCTCCTCTCAGGATCTCTGGGCACTGCGGGGCGCGTGTGTAATAAGTCGTCTCGTGGCACTGATGGCTGTGAGGTCATGTGTTGTGGGCGTGGTTATGACACCACACGTGTGAAGCGTGTCACTAAGTGTGAGTGTAAGTTTAAGTGGTGCTGTGCCGTTGAATGCAGAGACTGCGAGGAAGCAGTGGACATTCACACGTGCAAGCCCCCTAAGCGAGCCGATTGGCTGGACCAGACCTGAGGCCACACCCATGACCATAGCTCCTGCCCTCTGCAGGTTAACCTTTGGCACAAAGTGTTCTGGGATGTGTCCAAACTGCTCTACGTCCGGCCTCCTTCCTCATTGCATGGCTTTTACTGCTGTCTCTGTGAAACTGCATATCCCATCACCCACCTGGGATTCTGAACTACAACTCCCAAATATCTCCTCTACTGCACATGCTCAGATTAACACATTTGTTTGGGCTGGAATGTCAAGTGACAAGAATGGAGATCTGTGATTGGGTGATGAAAACTACAGACAGGGATTGTGGATTACGTAGAGGTCATTGTTTTCTATTGTGTTGATAGATCAAAAGGATTGCTGCTTTAAAGACACATTACATAACTAAGGCCCCTAGGCCTAACTGTATCATCCCCTATGAACCAATATTCCTGTGTATAATCCAATATCATCTATATAATCCAGTATCATCTAGTATATTCCAGTATCAGTTACAAACATCCCATATAATCCTGTCTATTCCAATATCATCCCCTATCACCCAGTATCATCCAGTATAATCAGGCACCATCCAATATCATCCCATATCCTCTTATCAGGCAGAATCACCCAGTGTCATCCTGTATCACCCAGTATCATCCAGTATAATCAGGTACCAAACAGTATCATCCAGTATAATCAGGTACCATCCAATATCATTCAGTATAATCCAATATCATCCCATATCATTCAGTATAATCCAATATCATCCAGTATCATCCCATATCATTCAGTATAATCCAATATCATCCAGTATCATCCCATATCACCCAGTATCATCCAGTATAATCAGGTACCATCCAGTATCATCCCATATCATTCAGTATAATCCAATATCATACAGTATCATCCCATATCATCCAGTATAATCAGGTACCATCCCATATCATTCAGTATAATCCAATATCACCCAGTATCATCCCATATCATCCACTATAATCAGGTACCATCCAGTATCACCCCATATCATTCAGTATAATCCAATATCATACAGTATCATCCCATATCATCCAGTATAATCAGGTACCATCCAGTATCATCCCATATCATTCTGTATAATCCAGTATCATACAGTATCATCCCATATCATCCAGTATAATCAGGTACAATCCAGTATCATCCCATATCATTCAGTATAATCCAATATCATCCAGTATAATCCCATATCATACAGTATAATCCAGTATCATCCCATATCACCCAGTATCATCCAGTATAATCAGGTACCATCCAGTATCATCCTGTATCATCCAGTATTATCCAATATTATCCAGTATCATCCCAGATCACCCACTATAGTCAGGTAACATCCAGTATCTGCCCATAACATCTTATCAATCAGTATCATCCAGTATCATCCCATAATATCTTATTAGTCAGTATCTTGTTTTCACATATCTTATGGGGAAACATTTCTTTTGTCTGGCCTGTTGAAATGGATAGACAGGAACAAGCTCTGTTTACTACGGAGATGGATGGTAACAGGAAGACAGAAGTGGACGGATAACTTTCATCAGAACTTTCAGGACTGAAACAGAACGCTGTACTGGATTGAAACAGAACGCTGTACTGGACTGAAACAGAACGCTGTACTGGATTGAAACAGAACGCTGTACTGGACTGAAACAGAACGCTGTACTGGACTGAAACAGAACGCTGAACTGGACTGAAACAGAACGCTGTACTGGATTGAAACAGAACGCTGTACTGGACTGAAACAGAACGCTGTACTGGACTGAACCATTTATTGAAGGGATGTTCTGTCTCACCTCTCTGATATTGACTGAAAGTACGGCGAAGAGATTGACATCATATCTCCTTATTTCCGCTGTTGTTTTACTGTCCAACTGATGTCTTTAAATACAATGTGTTGATGTACAACCTGTTCATTGTCTGGCCTTCATCATGTATTAGTTCTATACTAGAGAGATGGGATAAAGAGAATCTAGTAACCTTTGGCCCAAAGTGTAAAACGTGTGTGTGTGTGTGTGTGTGTGTGCAGATTCCACTTTGATGGAATCCTGTGTTCCTGTCTCTGGTGATGGACTCTAAGGTGTTGTTCAACATTAACATACATGATGAGACATACAGTGGATATAAAAAGTCTACACACCCCTGTGAAAATGCCAGGTTTTTGTGATGTAAAAGAATGAGACAAAGATAAATCATGTCAGAACCTTTTCCACTTTTAATGTGACCTAAAATGTGAACAATTCAATTGAAAAACAAACTGAAATCTTCGAGGGGGAAAAATGAAAAATAAAAACCTTACAATAACCTGGTTGCATAAGTGTGCACACCCCCTTATAACTGGGGATGTGGCTGTGTTCAGAATTAACCAATCACATTCAAACTCATGTTAAATAGAAGTCGTTACACACCTGCCATCATTCAAAGTGACTCTGATTAATCTCAAATAAAGTTCAGCTGTTCTAGTAGGATTTTCCTGGTTTACAGGTTTGTGTTTACCTATATTTTTGGTTACCATTTTCTTTTTTGGTTTGTTTCTATTTTGAAATGAGCAAAGGAATGCCAACCTATGAATTTGACACTACTCCTACTAATTGATTGTCCAGCCTTAAGCACTTGATTGGGGTAGAACCATAAAAGGAGGTCCAATTTTGAAATTGAGGGCAGGAGTGTAAGGAAAGAGTGAGAGTGTTTGTGACAAACGGGGGTTCGATCGTTCACTACTACATTTAAAGCTGTTGTGCTGTGTGGTGAATTTGGTATTTCAGCTACCTACTGTTTTTTTGGATAGACAAGCTGTGTGTAGCTATCTTTAGACACCCTGTTTTTGTATACACTTTTGGGGACACTTACTCCACCTCGTCAAGGACTATTTTGTTTTCACTATGTATATCCACCCTTATATTGAACTTGTCGACATCCTAATCGGATAGTCGGCTGCAGCCCAAAAAAGAAAGCCGCAGCCCATGTCAGAGCTAACCAAGGGGTGGTGAGTAGTGTCCACTTGTTTGTTTGGTGTGCCACTCCCTCTTAAAGTGCTCTGTTGATTTGGGGTTATTTACATTTTTGGTTACATAATGGTCAAACTTTATCATGTTATTTTTTCTATCACTTAGTTATGGTTTGTTTTCTTAAGTTCTGTAGGAAGGTGTGAGCGTATAGAGAACGGATCGTAACACTATCTACTACAAAGATGTTGCAAAAAGGCGTGGCACGACAGGCTGATGTTTCAGAACTTGGTCAAAAAAGACCAGAAAATTCCGTAACCATTTTTTACGGTAGGCATTTTTTCTATGGCAGGCATTTGTGGAAAGTCCTTGTTGTCGAACTTTTGATTGAAAAACAAATCCCTGAAGCCGAAATTAGCATGAAACATTGATGTCACACTAGGTAAAGCATCAGTGGAAATACCAAATGAGTTTCCTCTACAATCTGAAACCAGTCTAGAAAAGCTAGTTTCTCTTTCAGTCTGAGACCAGTCCAGAACAGAGTTTTTCTCCAATCAGGAGACAGAATGGGGGAATGATTAAGTAGATGGGAGAGATGTTAGGATTGAGGAGAAGAGAGGAGTCAGGAAGAGAGAATTAGTGTGGCAGCAATGTCTGACCATTTGACAGTTCAGCGGTGGAGGAGAGAAAAAGAGGACACAAAGTTTGGACAGCAGCAACAGATTCTTATTGAGAGCAGAATAAATGCTAGCTGGTTCTAACTAGCAAGACTAGACAAAACAAAAGATCCTTTACCCTTCTGTGAGCAGAGTCACCACTCAGTAGGCCATACCTTAACTGCTGCCTCAAAAACCATTCAACCACTGATTGATAGCTAGGATGAACAGCACTCTAAAGACACCCTGTTTTACCCTTCAGGGGGATTAGTCTATTCATCTGCTGGCCACAGATACTGTACCTCAGAGGAAGGCGCCTTCTTTCACACATGTCCACATAGAGCTCAGGTAGTGGGATCTCTTAAAGGGTATTAAAGCTGTAAGGCATTAGGGGTGTAGTATATGGCCAATATAAATGGATGGAGGGATGGATGGAGGTGTGGAGGGAAGGATGACGAAGAGGTTGAGGGAGGGATGATGTAAGGGCTCCAATTTTGTACTGGCGCTCAGTCACATATCTGTGTGTTGACTGCATAGGAGAGTTTACCAGATAATAAACACATCGAGCGTGCACAGACGCCTCATCCACAGACGCCTCACCGGCTGTTTACCATAACACAACTCCTCAACCATGATGACAGTACACACACCAAGAACCTCAACAGATGTTTGTACTCACTCAGAACATTGTGATATCATTCCAGCATGAAGTGGTCCAGCTTTTAAAAAAGTAGAAATGCTGATCCGTTCTGATTGCTACATTTGATCATCTGTGTAAAACAGCAGCAAATAGGAGTCTCACATTACAGAAGGCACTGAGTTGCAGAACTTACACAAACTAGAAGCTGCTTTCTGAATCTATACTTCATAATAGTGGTACTGGTAGAATTCTCATAATAATCGGAGTACTAACAAAGAAACAGTAGCTATCTAGATTTTGTTGGAATAAATTAACCTTTGTGTTTGCTGAACACCATCATTTCTGTTTCATATGAAGTACTACTAGCTGGCTTAGCTAACATTGTCAAGCTTCGCTAGCTACTGGAGCAGTCAAAAGTGTGGACACCGGTAATAATGGTACTGTAGGTATTGTTGGATGTGGATGGAGCGTCTGGGACAATGTCAAACTCTCTCATCCTGGAACATACCTGGTCTGAGGTCCTCTGTCTTTGGCTGAACAGTAAAAACAAAGACTTTAACATTGTTCTTCAATCACAGACCTGCCTACGGAGCCCCAGAGGTGACATGAGAAAACTATTTTGAGGCCTCAAAATAGTATTTTGAGGCCACGAAATACTATTTTGAGGGAAATAAATAATTATTTTGTGGGAACAAAGTACTCTTGAGGCAACAAAATACTGCAAAATGGACAGAGGGTATACAGCTCATGTCATAGTGACCTCACTCACAGTGGTCTTTTCATTTGTCATGGCTAGAAGGGATACACCTCATGTCAAAATGGCATCGCACTTGGGTGAGGTTGATGCATGTCTTGGTAAATATTGGAACATCAAAGATTGTTCAGAATCATTCAGTTTTGCTTGCTTTTTCTTCCGCAACCTGTAGACGTTAACCTCGTTATGTGAGTGTAGAAATACAATCGTGTAAAGTGATTTTACAGGTACCCTGTGTATTGACTACATATAGCCTAACGTACTGGCTGTCTATGGTACGAACGCCACTGGTGGGACGCAGTGCTCCCTTTAGTGGAAACATATTCAATGATATATTTTCATAGGTGGTATGCTGTGTAAAACATTTGAGAACCACTGGCCTGTTTCCCTGAAGTATTGAGGACAGCAGCATTGCTTCAGCAAGCAGGTGGAAAGGAAGGAGTACTAGGGACTGTCACATCACCTAATCCTGAAGAATGCAGACAACAGCGCACACAAGACAAATGATGTAAGGGCAAAAGCGTTTAATCATAAATATTTGGTTGTGTTAGCTAAATAAATGTATGCTAACATATTAGCTAGCTAATGTGGTAAGTAAACATGACGTTTGACATGCTAAGTTCTATTGTTTTAGAGGTAACTTGAACTTCATTTGTCTTGTCTTACATGTAATCTGATTTATTGTGTTTGTGCATTCTGGTATAAAGTTGTTGCTGTGTCATTGCAACACACACCGATCAGCCATAACATTATGACCACCTGCCTAATATTGTGTAGGTCCCCCTTTTGCCGCCAAAACAGCCCTGACCTGTCGAGGCATGGACTCCACTAGACCTCTGAAGGTGTGCTGTGGTATCTGGCACCAAGACGTTAGCAGCAGATCCTTTAAGTCCTGTGAGTTGCGAGGTGCAGTCAATCTTTTCCCAGCACAGCCAGTAGAGGACTCGCCACCCCTCAGAGCCTGACTCCTCTCTAGGTTTCTTCCTAGATTCCAATCCTGTAAGGCTGGTTTATCCAGCCTACTTTGCTTCCATATCTTGTTGCTTGCTCTTTGCAGTTTTAGGCTGGATATTTGTATAAGCACATTGTGATAAATGTGGATACAAAAAGGACATTATAAAAGGGCTTTTGAAAAATTGGAGTCTGGTTTTAGCACCCAGCATAGTAGTGACAGCATTCATCAAGGTTGTAAACAAACTTTGGATAAATACCAATGCTGAAAAATTTTCTGTTCTTGTACTACTGAATTTAAGTGCAGCCTTTAATACTGTATATCTAGAAGTTGTCCTTGACAGACTACAAAACTGGATTGGCGTCTCAGGTTTATTATTGAATTGGTTGAGGAGTTATCAGACTAGTAAATACTTTTCTGTTGCTCTGGGTGAATATACCTCAAAGAAAATAGAGATGTCATGTGGGGTCCCTCAAGTTTCGATTTTGTGCCTGTTCTGTTCAGCTTGTATATGTTACCCCTTGGCAGCATATTTAGAGAACATGGTATTCATTTTCACATCTACGCTCTTAATATACAACTGTATATCACTATCTCTTGATTTTAGCCCAACTGACATCTTGATAAATGCATTACCGTTATAAATACATGGATGGAAAAAAATCCTACAACTAAACAATGATAAAGGAGGATTTAGTTACTGGTGCCAAGGCCCAAAGACAGAAACTGACATCACTCCTGCTTTTGCTAAATTTAGAAATCTGCTTCTTATTAGAAACATTGCAAAGGTGTGTCTGTTTCTCTGCCAGACCAGTACTGAGAGAGTTGTGCATGCTTTCATCACCAGCACACTTGGCTATTGCAATTGTCTATTGTCTGGACTTAACCCAAAAAACATCAAACTGTAATTAATTTATAATGCCGCCGCATGAGTTCTAACAAACATTAAAAAGGGAGAACAAATACCTACTTTCTAGTCCCTTCATTGGCTACCTGTTAGTTTTAGAATCAATAATAAAAGATTGCTTTGTTTTTTTAAATCACTTCATGGCCTTGTGCACGAATACATGTCTGACATGCTTTGTCGATACGTGCCTGGCGAGTCCCTTGGATCTTCTTGTACTGCCTTTTAATTGTCCCAAAGGTCAGAACCAAAACGTTTGGTGAAGCCTCTTTCAGACACTTTGGTCCTGTCCTTTGGAACAGCCTGCCAGAAAAACAGCCTGCCAGAAAACCTGAGGGATGCAGAAACTAATGACTCCTTTTTAGCCTTGCTTTTTAAATCGTTCTAGAGTTGTCTTCTTCCAATTTTAATTTACAATTTGCTTTTTTATTCATATGCACTGGTCTCGTAACATCTGTCTAAAACATTGTTTTTATTATTTCTTACTTTTTATTCTTTAAAGTCTTTACATGTATTTTATTTACATTTTCATGGATTTGTACTTCCCTTCTATCCTTTTTTTAACTGTTCAACACTTTGAAATGCATTTCATGTAAGAATTGTGCCCTATAAATATTTTGATTTCATTTAATCAGAACTCCACAATTAGGTATTATGCTTCATCAATAGAATATGATTAAAACTGTCCTATTTTTCCCCTCATAGGACATTTCAGTTAGTGGGGTGGCATACCAACATTGTGTCTTTCATGCTGGACTACCTCAACAATTAACATATCTGGATAGTAATAGGTTTTTGGTGTGACATCACCTTTCTGTGTAGAGATGAAATAATGCTTATTAATGTGTGGTTTATGTGGAGGAGGGAGGTGCAGTTTAGGAATCCAATGGAAATATCAGTGTATAATAAATTGCATTTTTTTTATTAATAATGATGATTGTAAATGTACTGGGTTGTCATTCCTGGGTTTGTCCTGAACGTGATCCATTTATTAAATGCTTTATAACAATCAAATTTGATAGCAATTTTCATTAACTAGTTTTACACGCTACATAAAACCTCAACTGAAGAATGTTTGTGCTATATTAATTGTAATATTTACAGAAATGCATTGTCAATTAGGATGGCTTATCTGAAAGTAATGTGAAGACTTTTGCTTCAGATCTTTCTTCCAGCATGCAAAATTCGATTGACAATAAATTCATTAGGGAAGAATTCAAGACTGCAGTCCATCGGTAGCTTGTTTGCTTCAATTTGGATCAGTATTCTTTGCGAATCTGAAAAAAATAACTACGCAGAAAAAGCCCAGAAAACGCTATTTTATTGTTTACATTAATAACTCTTACCGTTTTTTTTCAGGTTTTTGTTTCAGGTTTCTTTGCTGGACCGTGTAAGCGGAGCCAGCTTAGAAGAGCGAATGTCTCTTACTGACTGACCGACTGAGTGAGTGCAAGGGTGAGTGAGTGGGTGACTGACTACCCCTTGTTAAATAGCGTAGTGGTTAGAGACGTGGACTACAGAACAACATGTCCCGCGTTCGATTCCTGTCACAGTCAAAACACATGCCTTAGGATTTGTTCAGGACAGACAATAGCTTCACTAGCTACAACCTTCAGTAGCTACGTAATAAGAAGCCTAAAATAAAACAACTCTGGTGGATATTAGGATTTGTTCAGGATAGACAAACACTTCGCTGGCTACACGATTCTCTCGTTTTTTCACTTGACGAAAAAGTCTGTTATTGTCACCTATATTGATAGATACTGTGTCAATGTCATTCACGAATGGCTAATTAGCTGTTAAAACAGCCAGTGGCAAAAGAGGATTTGTTCAGGATAGACAAAAACTTTGCTGGCTACAACCTTCAGTAGCTACGTTATAGGAAGCCTAAAATGAAACTCTTTACTTGTTATATTGTGACTATTTCTGGTGGATTTTTGAATTATGTCTTAGGATTTGTTCAGGATAGACAAAAACTTTGCTCTTCTTTTCACTTGACAAAAAAGTCCATTATAGTCACCTATATTGATACAGTAGTTATTGTATCACTGTCATTCACAAATGGCTAATAAGCTGTTAAAATGGCCAGTGGCAAAAGCCATACAGTTCATAGATTCTATTTGTGGTGGAGGAAAACTTAATAAGAAACGTTACACAGTTTAACACAATGCTTAATGGTGTCTAGCGACATATTACTGGCTAATAAGCTTTTAAAACGGCCAGTGGCAAAAGACATACAATTCATAGATGCTATTTGTGGTGGAGGTAAACTTAATAAGAAACGTTACTCAGATTAACACATTGGTTAATGGTGTCTAACGAAAAAACGCAAATGTATAGCTCTGTGGCATAGTGTTTAAAGACAGCCTTTCACTTGGGCGATCCAGGTTTGATTCTGGGGAGGGCAACAACAATCAACACTGTTTATTGCGGGCTGGCTGAACTAGGCTTGCCTGGTTTCTTGTTTAACAAGAAATGTAAATTAAACATGTAGATTAAGATTATTAACGCTGCAAGTAAAACAACTGTCAAACCTCTGCTAAATGATATTACTAGATTTTCAGATACCCGTTTTAGCTGTACAGTCCCACAAATTTAAGAATGCAAAATGAACAACACATTCTTATTGACAATAATGTTTTGATGAAAATAACTACTTAATCCAGTTTTATACTATCTACCTTATAATCCTTCATTCAAACATCTCAGAATATCCTTGCGTTTGGAGAATTTACATGTTTAGTTTTATAACTATTGAATCATTGAGTAGGATTCTAAAACATTACTACACACATTGTAAAACATGCAAGCAAGAACAAATACAAAACCAGCATATTAAAAAATAGACAACCTTCCTAACATTATGGTGCATTTTGTAATCTAATGACAACATAGGGCAGGGTTATGCAACGGAGGGCCTAAACATTTCTGGTTTTCGTCCTATCTTTCTATTAAGGGACTTATTCAGACCTTGGAGACCAGATGAGTTCAATTAATTATTAGTTATGAGCAAAAAGCAGTGTTTCAGCAAAGACATCAAGAGCCAGAGTTGTCTACCCCTGACATTCGGAATTGGCTATTATCAAGAAAATTAAGAACCGGAGACTATTAAGTGCAGTATGTGTGTGTGTGTGTGTGTGTGTGTGTGTGTGTGTGTGTGTGTGTGTGTGTGTG
>JACXGI010021197.1:0-10424 GCA_016801175.1 Esox masquinongy | reverse complement strand
AGGTGTACAGATATAGTCAGGTGTACAGATATAGTCAGATGTACGGATATAGTCAGATGTATGGATTTATTCAGGTGTACAGATATAGTCAGGTGTAAAGAAAGGCAGATGTAAAGTTATAGATGGGTGTAAATATAGAAAGAAGTCAAGATAGACAGGAGTAAATATAAACAAGAGACAATTACCCATTCCTCCCAAAAACGATGACGCCTCTGCACCAAAACTGTGCGCCTTAATTATGTGATTGCTTCCTTACCTTCTCCCCTCTCACATTTTTTCCTGTTAATCGTCAGGCATAAAGATAGACAGGTGTAAATATATAAACAGGTGTAAATACAACACTATGCCTTGTGTAAAGACAAACCTATGTCAGGACAGAAAATAGAGAAGTCTGTTTCCACATGCCGTTGCCAAAAATGGTCTGACGTCTGAGTGATGATTAGTAAGAAAGAGGAGTGTGTGTGCGTTTTGGAGCGAGTATGTACTGTATTCATGTGTGTTTGTGTGTGTGGCAGGTCTGTGTGTGTGTGTGTGTGTGTGTGTGTTGATTGGTCTCCTATGAGTATTAGCTCCATCGTCTCCCTTCCCGTGGTTAGGCTGTTTCTCACCCCTTCGTTTTTACGACCAATCACATTGCACCCCAGGCCAGCAGTTTATTTACATCTCCCCTTATTCCCAAAGCAATAAATGCTGCTATTCAAGGCAGCATCCAAGGACTTTTCTAGTTCTTGTGTGTGTGTGTGTGTGTGTGTGTGTGTGTGTGTGTGTGTGTGTGTGTGTGTGTGTTTGAGTGTGCGATAGTGCGCAAGTCCTTGTGCCTAGCATTTAGTTGTTTGAAGAAATTGCGGGACTTTGAGTACTTTTTGACGCCTGGTCAAATGAACTGTGGTGATCGTGTGCCATTGAAACCTATAGTAAATATAGTCAGGGAAACGTGCCAGCCATGATCTCACTTCAAACTTCAGCTTCGCATTACCGACCCACCTCTTCACCCAGTATGAGTTTGTTACAACAAGTTGATTGGCCATGATTCTAATGGCTGCTGGGAGCGAGATAGAAATGAAAGGTTTTTCTCACCTACATGAGGAAATTAACTCCCAATGTGACTTACCCTCTCAGCACGAGGAGGATGTGAAGAGACAGTCGTCTCCAAGGGGTTGGGTGTAAGAAGGAAGGGTATTCATACCAGATTGACTTCTTTGTTTGATGTTTGTCCTGGGAGGGAAAATATCTATGACTTGAAAACCAGCCATAAGAGGCGATTACATTTATGTAGGCTTGTGGATACATAACAAATCTGCTGACTGTGATTCTAAAGAGTGTACATTTGAATACATGGAATGACAAATGTTATATTCAATATAATGTTATGTTATATTATATATATATATATATCCACTTTAAATTTTTCTTATTGTCTTTTACCTTTGCCTTTTTTGGCCACTGTTTGCTGACAAGCCAAAAAGGGGTGTCCATTAGTAAACTAAACTTGAAACAGGTGCATTTTTTTTGTATAACCTAAATTTAGCTGGCGGGATTGGCTGTTTGGCTGGCATTTTGTCTTGCTGGCTGTTTGGCAATCTGGCTATTGTCATTAAATACTCTTATGCTTTAAACCCAACTGGTGTCATTAAAAGCATTCTTGTCTTGTCATTTCATTTCCAAATATAAAAGTGATAAGGACCATGGCTACTATCCAAGCTACACAAACCTAGATAGATAATCTGGCTAGCTGTATTTTAGAGTTTTTTAGCCTCAATCCATGAAATCAAATGACTATTGACTGTATGCCAGTAAATTGAAGGGTAGAATAATATATTTCGTGACATACTTTTCTTTGTATCAATACAGATATTAAGACTGAGTTTCCTGTCTTGAATAACACGGAGCTAAATGGAAAGATACAGCTCAACATGGCTAAACTTTGGGAAGGCAAGAGACAGGAGGGGAAAAAAAGAGGAGGTAGGCTGAATGAGGAAAGAAAGAGCAGACATCGTACCATTGACATTTCAATCACACTGAAATTTGCTGGCTGAAGGGACCAGTTTTAGCCAATACAAAGACAATGTTTTTTGAGAACAACTTCTGTATGTTAATGAAGAGGTTAGACAATATGAAATGTACAGACAAAAAGTGTAAAATTGGTGGTCAATATCAGTATACTTTTATGTTCACAGCATTTAGGCTTTTTGAGAGTGTGAGTATTTTTATAAAACATATATATTTTATTAGTTACAATTCCTGACACATGTTGATGTTTAAAAAGTTATACCATCTCCATCTCTTAAATCATCCATAAAAAAATTCCAGCAGAGGGGTTCAGACAAGAAACAGAGAAAGAGGCAGTTTGCAAAGAGGGTATTGTATACTTTTGTCACCATGGATAAATCCCTAATTTGTAGTATCTCAAGTGAGCTGAAAGCAGAAGTTGTTCCTCTGGGCTTAGATAAAAAAGGCGATAAAGCATTAAAGAAAATGTGTTGTCAAGAAATCATGTATATCCATTCAAAGTAATTGTAATATTTAACGATTTTCATAATGGAACTAAACGTTTTCTTGTGATCACATTATTTCTGCAGTCCTATATACAATGCTGTGTATGTATGCCAGTCTTATATGCAGTGCTGTGTATATATGCCCGTCCTATATACAGTGCTGTGTATATATGCCAGTCTTATATGCAGTGCTGTGTATATATGCCAGTCCTATATGCAGTGCTGTGTATATATGCCAGTCCTATATGCAGTGCTGTGTATATATGCCAGTCCTATATGCAGTGCTGTGTATATATGCCAGTCCTATATGCAGTGCTGTGTATATATGCCAGTCCTATATACAGTGCTGTGTATATATGCCAGTCCTATATACAGTGATGTGTGTATATGCGAGTCCTATATACAGTGCTGTGTATATATGCCAGTCCTATATACAGTGCTGTGTATATATGCCAGTCCTATATACAGTGCTGTGTTATATGCCAGTCCTATATACAGTGCTGTGAATATATTGCAGTCTTATATACAGTGCTGTATATATATGCCAGTCCTATATGCAGTGCTGTGTATATATGCCAGTCCTATATACAGTGCTGTGTATATATGCCAGTCCTATATGCAGTGCTGTGTAAATATGCTAGTCCTATATACAGTGCTGTGTATATACGTCAATTTGTGCCCCAAAATTAAGAGACCACTGCACCTTTTTCTTTCCTTTCCAAAAAAGTTTAAAAGGAAGGTTTTGAGTGAGGAACAGAATGGTTAAAATTAAGAGACCACTGCAAACTGAACGCTTCTGTTCCTCACTCAAAACCTTCCTTTTCAACTTTTTTGGAAAGGAAAGAAAAAGGTGCAGTGGTCTCTTAATTTTTTCTGGAGCTGTAGAAGCACTTGCTTTCAAACCTGGAATTTCATGGCTGAGATTTTGTAGCAATTGTACTCATATTACATATTTAATATTACAGCAGCCCAACATGAGAGTTTTAGTACAATATTTTGTCAATCACAGAAGTCCCAGACTGCATATTAAACCATGACATTAACCCTGATCTTTGTACCTAATCCTAATACTTAACCCGACTCCAACATTATCCATTATCAAATTGCGCAACCCTATACACTAACCCATCGTGTTAATCTTCCTCTCGTCCTTTGCTGGACGTTTGCTTTCACGCGGACAAACGTTTCGTACTGATGTGAGACTGCGTGTCTTGTTTGTCTTAGTATAGTGTGTCCTTGAATGGGTTTGAGTACATGTATGCCTGCACGCCTCTATGCACGCGTGTTTTTGTAACATTTGAGCGTGTGCGTGTGTACAGTGTTTACAGTGTGCACGCATGTATGCTTGTTCGTGGTCCCCACGGCTGAAGGGTAATTATTTCAGGCAGATTTCGGACGCTGTTCATGCGGCGTGCACGTTGTCCACGTCTTCACGGTTTCAGGGTGAAAAAGAAGGCGGGTGAGGTTGTAATATGCACACACACACAGCCACGCCCACTCCCCCCACCACACACACACACAGCCACGCCCACTCCCCCCACCACACACACACAGCCACGCCCACTCCCCCCACCACACACACACACAAGCGCGCACACACACACGTGCTCTGTGAAGAGATTAATGGGAAGAGCACCCAAGGTCATTCGGCAGTGTTGGGGTCAAAGGTTGAATGAGTGCAGCATTGAGTGTCACCTGATGCATGGTTCCCACTCCAGGCGTGATGAAGTCGTAACTCACCAACGGAGGATCCAGAAGGAGAGAGAGAGATTGACGAAGACAGACAGAGATAAAGGAATCAAGGGAGAGAGAAGAACTGAGAGGGATAGATAGATGAAGAAAGCAAATGAATGATTGAGGGACCAGGGAGTTGTAAACAAGACGTTGAGAGACACAAAAATATTCTCTAGGTGGATTCAGCAGCCTAGTCTTCCTCAAAATGACGTTTCTATCAAAATGTCTCTGAATATTGTTGACTTAATATCCTGTTTTTCTTTTTCAGGGAGATTTGGCTGGCTTCAAATAAGCATTAGATTCCCCTAGCTACAGTAAGTCAGGGAACAATTACAATAAACCATAGCAATCACATTCACACAAAGCACTGCTCTCAACAGCAGTAAGGTATCCGAGCAGGATTATTTTCATAAAGCCATAATCAAATTGTTGCATTATATATTTGAAAATCAAGTATGATTTCCCCATCAAGAATCGAATACAGCGAACAATATCTTTATTACCATATTTTACCCAAATAGATACATTGTTCGATCAGAAATAAACATCTAATTCCTGAGGAAATATTTAAAAAATCAAACATGCTTTTCCCTATTGACACTGACCCTAGTCAAAGAATTCTTTAGGATTCCAATAAGATATGTAATATAGGATTGTATGGAAAGAAATGTAAATCTGATTGGATTTTTTTGACTAGGAGAATGCGAAATGAACCACATGCAGATGGTGCAGAAAATATCAATGTCTCTATCTCATACTCAACTGACTTTCCTGGCTTTTGAATGACACTACAGCACTGGCAGGCTAGGTCTTTAAATAGCACAGAAATCACACCGTTGATGCCTCCTTTGTTTCTCTCACTCTCCCTCTCTTTTGCCATTAAAGTCAGACCTAAAACATGACAGATCTTTGAAGCGGCTGAACTCGTCTCTGAGAAGACGTTTCTTTTTTCTATCCTTTGGAGAGCATTCTTTATTGTGACTGACTGTCAGGCGGCACTTTGCCGTCAATATTATTATGTTGTATTTCAAAGATATCATGGCTCTATGGTGTTGGGTGTTTTGTGTCTGTGTGTGTTCTTGTGTGCCGGTGTGTGTGTGTGTGTGTGTATGTCGTTGGGTATATATATATATATATATATAAAACAAGTGGAATACCATTCTTCATGGTGTCATTTCTATATTCCAGCTATCGTCCTTGAAGACGGGGCCGTATAGGAACGATAAGGATCTCTACGTTAACGGTCTTGCGGGCGTATTATTGTAGAAGGACGCGATCAGTCTTTGAAACAGATGGCACCAGAAAAACATGCCACCCGACCAAGGCATTCTGTTGTGCTAGAGTATGCCTTTTCATTAGGCACAATGGTTATAGCGCACAGCGGAGCAGTCAATTGGCTCCAGCATATTGTGCTGAAGAGTTGACAATACGCTGTATGTATAGACTTATAGGTTTATGCTGCATGTATAGACCGTGTCGCTATAACAATACGAAACAACCCCTTTCGATCACTTTGGGTTTAATTCTGCACTGACTGCCAGAATTGTGTGGTTAGAAGTATAGTACAGATGCAATGTCTTAATCAGAGCTAGTTGACTATGGCCGGATAATAATTTCATAGCAACCTTGTGTCACTTGTGATGTGGATAATAAAATGACTTAGCTGAAGTGGTTGGTACATTTGTTGTAATGTCACATCAGGTTTAACATTAATAATAGAGTAGAAATCCTAACTCTAGAAGCCATTGTAAACCTTCAACAAAGCACCGGTTTTGCATTTTTTCCTTGAAACTTCCTGCATCAGTAAAATGATCAAATTAAGATTATCTGTGGACTGCCACAAAGGAAGGATGGAAATCAACTGTAACATTTGATCATTTGGATTGGGACTGGCAAAACATTTTAGAATAGAGGAGAGCTGACACACTGTAATTGCCTCTCCTAGACATGAAGTAGCTCTACGAATTCTTGCCATTACCCTGCTTCCCTAGAAAGGAAGTAGCTCTACAACTCCTTGGCATCACAATGCTTCCCTAGACAGGAAGTAGCTCTACAACTCCTTTGCATTGCAATGCTTCGCTAGACAGGAAGTAGCTCTACAACTCCTTGGCATTACAATGCTTCCCTAGACAGAAATTAGCTCTAGATCTCCTTAGAACATCTAAAACTGTGCATCCTAGATACACTATTATTACATTTAGAATGGTTTGCTTTTGACCAGATCTGTGGTCCCTAAGATGTAGCGAACTATATAAAATATAGAGGGCTGTAGTAAAACATAGCAATTTAAGAATTGGTAGACATTCACGACGTAGCCTTCAATCCCATCCTCATTCATTCTCACACTGAATTAGCAGAAGTAGGTGATAGAAAATGAATGACTGTCAGGAGAGACTTAAATAATTCACCAGTAATGGGATGATGATGAAAGATCATTACATTGCTTTTTTCTTTTCTTTTTCTACTGTGTGTGTGTTTGTGTGTGTGTGTGTGTGTGTGTTTTGTTTGAATGTTTGTCATTGGCCTCTTTATTGATTCCTCTCATAAACTCTTACTCCAGTAGGTGGTCTGGACTGTTCACTGTTGTTCTCTTAAATAGCTTTGTGTTAATGGCTGTTTTAATATTAATTCAAATGGAGTGAGATACATGATACAGAAACATGCATACAACCACATACACACACTGACATACACTCACATATAGTGACATACACTCACATATGACACTCACTCACATATAGTTGCCTTATCAGCTGGACTTCAAATGCTTCACTGGTAAAAATAATGGAACTGATATAACTTCACTGTTGTTGTAAAGAAGAGGGACAGAGGGAGGGTGCATGAGAAGCGACAGAGCGCTACAAATAATGCATGAGACAGTTATTGTGTTGTGATTTCAAATGCATTTAAGCACAATGCTAATCTACGCTGCGATGACTAACAACTGGTATTTACTCCATCTGTTATTTTCTCCAGAGAAACAATAACCAGTGCCTAAATGATGTATTAGATTGCAAAGAGAGCACAACACAACATAACTTTACATGGCTAACTTAGATTCAGCTTGTGAGTTTCTTTCCAAAACAGACAGAAAAAATATAGACTGACAGACGAGGAGAAGAGGTTATCGCTAACAGATTTTAACGCCCCCAGACAGAGGAAGCATGACACTCTTAATGAATCGCTTGTCTCAAGTTATTATTATACTTTTTTTTATGAAGGAAAAAAAAAAGACAGAGGGTTGAGATAACCCTACAGACGATACGTTTAGGAGCCGGGGCTGCCACCCACACCATGATGGTATCTCAAAGAAAGAGAAGGATGGGGTGGGGAAAGGAAAGGGTACGCACAGGAAACAAGTAGAACGGGAGAAAAGAAGAGAGAGTGACAGATTTGGGCGGGGGGTGCAGGGATAATTAGAATAAGAGTGCAAGGCTCCTTGCATAGCACTTTGAGCCTGGATCAAACCATTGCTTTGCCTAGAAGGCGTTCTACTTTATCAAACGACTCCACATAGAACCCTCTCAATCAGTGAAGTCAGAACGCAAAATGCTAATGTTGTTTGTTGACGTTTGGATGCCGGCGGTGAAAGCCGCTACTGAGAAAGAGAACGATTTTTGAGATCGCTCTTGGATTGCTAGTCTCCCTTTAGAATAAGGGACAGTGAATAATTAACTGGGGGAGTGGGCTGCTATCGCTCAAGGCGTCATTAAAAAACGTTTTATAAAGGCCAACAAGGCACACGCGAGTCAGTGCCGTATCGACGTTTACCGGTGACTGCGTGTGCACTTTTTCGTATCGCTGCTTTGCTGTACTATCTCGTGTGCCATAATGCTTAAATAGGTGGGTCACATGTCTATAGATGCGGATACATGACTAGGATGAAATTATACGGTAAAATAAACGGTAAAACATAAATCAGGTGGAAAAATTACGCTAGCATCCCTTATGTCTTATAATAACATGACACACAATCTGCCCCAAAGCAAAGAATAAGTTAGACAGCCCTCCTCCATTTTAGACCACCCTGTAACCTAGTCAATTTTGAACTGTCCCTTGAAGCACAAGATATTAACATAGTAGCCTGGGTGCATTCAACACAGCTACACTGCTGCCTTACCAAGACAATAACAAGTTGGTTGAAATAAAAACAGACTGATATCACCCTCAGGGTAATAGCGCTTTGTGGAGCACCAAGCTATGCAGATGTCTGTTGAAACTGTACTAAGCTAGCTGTTGAAAAACCATAGTAGAATATTTGCTGATGAGCTAGTAAGCTTAACATTAGAACAACTCAAACTATAGTAAGCTATAGATTATGATAGCTGAATTGATCTGTTCTCATTCTAATAACAAAGCCTTTGTTCAGCGTATGGCTTGACGAAAAGGGCTAAGAATGGCTTGTGGCTAATGGTAGCTGCTCACTCATCATTCCCAAGCCTTCACACTCTATAATTATAACTGTGAACACCCTCTCTCAGCTGTCTTGACAGTCATGTCAGCAAACGCAACCATCCAATATGCTAAAACGCCCCAGGCAGACCATCAGGTCAAAAAATAACATGGAGGAAACAGGAAGAAGAATGCAAAAGTAGTAAGATAATACACCTGCAATAATTCACCCAATATTGTGCATCAGACACCTTCAAAGCACTTTCTTGGAAGTTCAATAAATAAAATTGAATAAATTAAAAAACATTTGATGTAGTGTGTTGGAGGATGCAAGGAAACAGCTTGAGAGTTGTGGCTCATAACAGATATGTGGTTTGACGCCCTTTTATCCAGAGGCCCGCGCAAAAGCTAAAAGAGAAGATAGCAGACAACTGTAAACATGCGTTGAAATCCAACCTAACACCTGTTAGTTTGACGCATGACTCAACAGATAGCGTTTTCAATGGCTGAATGGGCAAATGTGATGTCAATGAATTGCAACACATGCCTCTCTGTCTACTTCTCTCTCTTCTCCCAGATTTGCCATTCAGTAGACAGACTTAACAGTGGCTGCAAATGCTCCTGTGACTTTGGCTGTATGCCACTGCATCCTGTTAGTGTAGTCTGGCTTTGGTGTAGTCTTTGAGCTGTGACTAATGGAGAAACATCAGACATCTGGCACCCCCCAATCTGCTATATTTTAATAGCAATTTCCTATGTTGCAGTGGCAGCCATTTTCTTAAAGGCAAAGTAACATCAGAGTCATGCACTAATTGAGTTTGACCAGGTTTTACAAATGGCAGCCATGTTTGTGTCTATTTAATCTACAAGTTTTGTTGGTGTATCAATGAAAGAGTGGATCCAACAATTCCAATAAGAAATTACCAGCCTTGAACAAGCAATACAGAGCAGTGAACAGATGTTTTCATTGATTCGTTGGGATAATGTGTACCAACTGTCCTATGGTGGTGAGTCAAAAAATTGTGTATCTGTTTTCAATCAATCAATCAAACTGATTTTAGATCGCCCCTTCTAACATCAGCAGATCTCAGGAACAAAATAGTGAAGCAGAATTCCCAAGTAATTTTGCTGGAAAGAAGCTTGCTAAAACCAAGATAAAAGTAAGTTAAGGGTTAGTGGGCTGGAAGAGATATGTTCTGTCTGCCAGTGTCTAGTGGTCCGTAGTGGGGATAGTGTGGAGACAGGTTGGTCAAGAAATGCATTCCATGCTCAAAGGCTTTTTGTTTTTGTGCTTGCTGGCAGATGTCATAACAAGTCTCTTCTTACTTTCGCAGTTGCCCAAGATGTGCTATTTGTCTTGAGTCTGGGCTCAAATGTTCAGCGTACTGGACTAAGGATCGTTCATGTTACCTGACGTGTTGTGATATAGGACTGCGTGGGCCGTGGAACCGCCAATTGGTCAGAGGGCTCACGAATTCAGGACTTACTAGGTCAAAGATTACAGGTGCTGGTCATAAAATTAGAATATCATCAAAAAGTTGATTTATTTCAGTAATTCCATTCAAAAAGTGAAACTTGTATAATATATACATTCATTCCACCCCGACTGATATATTTCAAGTGTTTATTTCTTTTAATTTTGATGATTATAACTGACAACCAATGAAAACCCCAAATTCAGTATCTCAGAAAATTAGAATATTGTGAAAAGGTTCAATATTGAAGACACCTGGTGCCACACTCTAATCAGCTAATTAACCCAAAACACCTGCAAAGGCCTTTAAATGGTCTCTCAGTCTAGTT